>JASAMX010027278.1:0-17903 GCA_030248175.1 Microlaimidae sp. YZB2_3
ATGTTGTAGTTCTTGGTTCCAAGTACATATTGCTATGTTTTCCGACACGCTTGGAGGTTTTGTACGAATGTACTGTAAAAAATAAAAATGAAAAAAAAACTAGTTTTTAAGGTAAGAAAGGGTTTCTATTTAGATCAATTGTCTTTTAAAGTAAAAAGTTGTAAAGAAGCCGGTGGTGCTCGAGACTGAACTTAGCAGCTTACGAACTCCGTGGCGTCAGTACCTCACTACCGCCAGTGTTTTTAACTGAGACGCGAGACAAGACTCGATATAAATGCATGTCTGAGCTGCGATAACAATCACAAAGGCTTAATTATATGTAGCTTATTCTTATTTGTTTAGACTTTAATTGGGGTTCGAAACTCCAGCCCACCCACTCCGCCGAGTGAAAGTGCAGCCAAAGAAACTCTGACTTTTACGGAAGGTTTGAAAAAAGGTCTAAAATCCAGATCTTTTTGGATTTTAGTGCTGTGTATAGGTGGCGGATTGGGACTTTTTAACGCTCTTTACACTATGATGGAACAAATTATGTGTCCAATGGGTTATTCCAACGAATTCGGTGGAATCTGCGTGGCATTACTAATATCAGGTAATTTTACAACGAGATGCATTATGCGTCGAGACGAGGGTTGAATTTCCGATATACAATGATTACGTAAGACTCAAGCTTAAAACCTAAAATTCATCCACAGAGATGTTGAATTTCCTCCTAGAAATTTTTACTTTAGTAATATTTTAACAATTATTACTTTAATAATTATTGCCGCATATATTCGTCCTGCACCAAACAAATTTTAATTCTGCTAAAAGTTTTATTTTAGGCGGCTTATTCGGTGCAGTAATGGCGGGAATTTTAGCTGACAAAACGAAAAAGTTTGAACTGATATTAAAAGTTAGTTTAAGTTTGTCGACGTTGAGTGGAATAGTGTTTTCCCTTTTCTCGATAAGGTATTTTACGTCATGTTTTTATTTTACACATTTTACGTTTACAACATTTTAATAATTTTTAAAATTTACATGAAATTCGTTGCGTTCACTATAAAAGTCGGTATTAACCTTGAATGCCATCAGAAAGCGTTAAAAAAAGAGTTTTTAAAACTCTATAAAGTTTTATTTTGAAACAACTTAGCATGTTCCAAATGGGTCCAAATATCTCATAATATTTTAAAATTAGAAATGTTAATTATTTTCGGTCCATAAATAAACAATTTCCGATTTTGAAAAATTTCTAAGGAGTCCATTTTTTATTATTTGGAACGGCTCAAACATTAATTTATTCTTGTTTATTGCATTATTTTTTATTTGTTTGAAATAAAAATAAATAAAATGAACTTATAAAAAAAGAAAATGCTAATCTAATTTCCCTTTCAAAAAAAAACAAATAAAATAAAGTGTCATTATTTCCAAAATTTTTGTTGGTTAAACTGCTTCCTGGGGCCTGTTTCATAAAATACTGGTCTTCGTAAATTACAAGTTTATCAATAACTTTTTTTATTCTGAACCATTTGCGTTGAAATTTGAAATGAAAAAAGATTATATGCCATGTGCAAACTATTTAAAATTTCATGTACGTAGCTGTTGTATGTTTAAAGTTATTTCCAGTTTTAAACTTTGGCCACGTGTAATTTTTTACAAGTACACAAAAGAAAATATTACCCTAGCCGGAGTAGGCTAAATTTTACTTTTGAGAACTTGAAAAAAATTACAAGTGGCCAAAGCTTAAAACTGGAATAACTTTAAACACACAACAGCTACGTACATGAAATTTTAAAATAGTTTGCACAATGGCATATAATCTTTTTTTTTCATTTCAAATTTTAACGAAATGTTAGAATAAAAAAAAGTTATTTGATAGATTTGTAATTTAAGAAGACCAGTATTTTATGAAACAGGCCCCTGATGGTTTTTGAATTTAGTTTACTTTGGGTCCTATAAAAAATTCATAATTTTGTTAATAAATATATACTTTGGTTTAAGTGGTAATTCCAAAAATCGAAATTAAACATGCGGAAATGAGCCGTTTTTAAGCTATTAAACGGGTAAAAACCCAAAAGCCCCCTAAAACTTGTATTTTTGTCAGAAAACTTAGAGCCCAAATAAGTACCACCATCAGATTAAAATTCGTCGTAATAAATGACTTTTACTCAATTTTCCCCTAAATGAAGAATCATCAATCTAAAGGGAACAATGCCAAAAATCGAATAATTTTCATTCGTAAATTTCATGTAAGTATACCGCCCTATTTATTTAAATTTTCCAAAAACAACAGAAGAAGCTCTAGGTTAAAAAACTATTGGTTTATGAAAATGTATGTGCAAGTAAATCGCAAGAATAATGGCGTAATCTACCATACTTTCGGCCGAATTTTCAAATTTATTTGGGAATCTCTTGCGCCCTGTTCGGTTTTTTCGGTACAGCATTCTATGCAATTGGGTTGGAAGTAAGCGCGGAGTGCACTTATCCCGTGACAGAAACGACCACCGCCGGTTTTATAGGTATCAGAATTTTTATGTTTTCCCCAGTCAATAATATTAATAAGTTCTTGTAAAAAAATAATCAAGGTATACACACTCATTCCTCTTACAAAACCCACCACGTGCATCATTATTTTAATCTAACACCACTATGTTAGTTCTGGCAATCGAAACCAAAATTAAAATACACACAGCAGGACAAAATTAGAATTTGTGTACGCGTTTTCAAAGCGCGGACCTGAAAAGAAATTTTTTTACTTAAAATAAAGCAATTATTGCATTACATCCTGTTTTACTGTGTTCACTTTAATTTTATTCGTTTTTTATTTAACCATTAACGAAATTGTGATTTCAAAATATGATATTTTACAATGCATTTTATTTGTTTTTTAATTTTATAAATGAAAAAAATAACAAAATCTAAAAGCACCACTGTATTAAATTACAAAACAGTATTTTGGGTTTAAAATCACTTTATTATAAGTTATTGCTGTTTTTTAGTGTCAAACACAAAAAAAGCTTTAATGTGATACGGATTTCTTTAAAATTCAATTTACAGGTAATCAAAAAATGTACTTAACAAAAGTAAAAAAAATTATTGTACAAAAATATAAATTCCTTGAGTAAGATTAAGATTTATTTAGGTATGTCAGGTCAGCTTCAAGGTATTGTTTACATAGCTTTGATGAACAAACTGGCAAAACCGATACACAGAAATGAATTTATGTGGGGAGTACAGTCCTGCACATCAGACGATACTGACGAAACCATTGTACATGTTGCAAAATGTTTTAAAAAATTCTGTCTAGCTAAAAACATATTAAAGGAGCGTTGTCACAAATCAAATTTCTATATCGCCCAAAACAAACTATTTTTATACTTGGCCGATCAGGTTTAAATTGGGTAATGATGTAAACTTGGTGCGAAGAAACTTTAATTTTAATTTTGATATACAGTAGATAGGTTTTGTATTAACCCTTTGGGATTCTTTCCGCTGCAAACTCGCAGAAGGTGTTTCGCGTCAGTGCTGCAGTGAGTTAAATGCGCTTCCGCCCCATCCCGGCGCAGAATATAACCCACTCCAGCACTGACAGATATGCAGCACAATCTCTTCTGCGGATATGCAGCGCTTTATGGACGAAAAAATCCCAAAGGGTTAAAGTTATAGTTTATTCCGCAATATAGGATGCCTATATCGCCCGGATTAGACTACATACTTATTTAATACAAAACCTATCAATTTCAAATTTAATTTTTGGAATTCCTGAAGGCGAGGCTACATCGTTTGCAAATTTTAGATCAATCACTTATTAAAGAAACATTTCATTTCGGGCGATATAGTAGTTCGATTCGTCGTGACAGTAGTCCCACAAAGCCACATTGAATTGAAGCAAATTATTTTTGCTCAATATATAATCAGCTTTTTGCACATAAGAAATTTTACCTTATTCTTATAGTAAAATTTTAATCCTGTAAGAAAATTACGGGCAACAACTTTAATATTACACAAACACGATCTCCGTTGAAATTTGTGAGTATCATTTACAATTCTGCCAGATTAATGGGGCAAGGGGGTAGGTTTCCACTCCATACAAAATTTTTGAAGGGGGTTGTTTTGCAAATTTTTAAAAGACCGTCACAAATTTAAAAAAAAGTTTCAAAAAATACTAAAAAATTTTGGCAACGCAATTTTTCCCGCGTATCATTCATGGCGATTGTAAATTAAACTACATTAATCGTGGTCTATAGAAAATTACTTCTGGCTGACCTTGAAAGACCATAGAGTTGTATTGTAAAGAATTTTCCAAGTCAAAATGTTGTTAAACCATTACAGTAACGATTCATTGTTGTACTTTTTACGATTTTTTGTGAACATGTACGGTGCCGCACAATATGACTGCAGCAGTTCTGTTGTTTTGCAGTATAGGCACACTTATCACTTGTGCGTTTATCGGCCTTTTTTCACCGAAATACAAACGACTTAGAATGGAAACGCAAAAAAACATTCACCTTCAAGTGGAAGCCAAGATATAATTTCCGATTTTTTAAAAATGTAGCACTTCAACTCAACACTGAAAGAAGCCATTGATAGTTTTTACTCCTCATTTAAAAATTCAGGTAAACAAGAAGATAAAGAAAAAAACTGACTTATGGTTAATCCTGCATTGAAAAAAGAAAACATCAAAATATTTGTATTGGATACTCCGCCAGCTTCAAACTCATTCTGTAAAATTTCTTAATAAAATTATCGCTTTAACAAAAACAAAAAAAATAAATATTAACATTTTTACAGATTAAGTTATGTAGTGGCGACAACTCTGTACATTTGGACCCGTATGCAGAGATGGTACTAGAGCTTAGTCTTAATATTCCAAGGTGTATTTACCAAATTTGGTGCTATTTATAGTAAAAATAGCTTCATAACATAAATATATAGGGTACGTAGAACAGATATTGAAAATTTTATAGTTTCAGCTTCAGAAAATTTAGAGAAACAAGCCTTCGAAAAATAAACTTCAGCCCTAGTCACATTTCTGCATATGGGCCGGCCAAATTTGTCTTACATGTATTTTTCTCTACTGCATTTAAGCACGTCTTTGCAGGGGCCTATTGCATAAAGACGTTTGTAAATTTTCATTTTACAAAACTCCCCCTATTTTTTGTAAATTACATGATAAAGGATATACGACACGGCAATTATTGATCGTTTAGCGGAGATGAAATGACGTGGTTGCGACCAATCAGCGCAGAGCAGTGCGCGCAGATGCTCCCCTTAGATTACAAGTGGAAAAACCTTTATCGTGTATTTTACAAAAAATAGGCGGAGAATTGTAAAAAGAATTTACAAAGGTTTTGAAAAACAGGCCCCAGGAGCAGATTGCAACATTCTTCTTGGTCGCAATAATGCTTTCGACCTGCAAATATTGGCTTCAAGAATTCTACTGCAACTTTAGTGACCAATGTGCTTTGGTTTTCCAGCAAAAAAAGTGTTATTCGTTTAAATATTTTTGTTGCCAAAGTGGACCATGATCAGCAGATGGTTGAGAAATGTTAAACAAAAAAGACTCAATGGTTTTAGTTAAATGTGGAAATAAAAAATGCAAAATTTAAAATTTCTTTCTATTAAAATTCAAATAATACTGTAATGGTTTTTGCACCAAAAATAAAACAAGACAAACTTTTTTTTCTTAAAAATAAATTTTTTTCTGAGGGTTCGAATCAGAGCCACTGAAGTTGAAGGCTCTTAGTGGATCCTTCATTTAAATCAATATTTTAATAAAGGCCTTACTAGGACGTGCCCTAGTCTGGGCAGTAAATGTGTCAACTACTGAAAAACACATCAAAACACTTGTAGTTATTTCAAAAGTATATAACATAATAAATAATTAAGAAAAATAGGCGAGTTCATAAATTGCTTAGACATATTTACTCCCTAACTACCCTAACTATTTACTCCCTAACTGCACCCCCGTTACGGTGTTTAATGGCTTTTTATAAGGCGTGTAATGGGTCTTTATAATTTATTTCACTTGAAAACTACTTCTGAAATGATTAGTTTTTATGGAGAATCACGAAGTTTAATTCAATGTACACAAAGGTCTCAAGAGGATTTAGAAATAATTTATATATGACGTTGGTTAACAAAAAAACACGATCATAATACACGAAAATAACATAAACATAAAACAATTTTTCTTAAAAAAACCTGCTTGTTGTGTATATTTTTGGTCCTCATTTTTTCCGGTCTTATACAAATTATTTTCAATTCTTCCCAAGACCGTTGTGTACATTAAAGTAATTGTCGTGATTTTCCATTAAAAATAAATGAATTAAAACCTTTCAATATTAGTATATTCGCCAAATTCACAATTTCTTTTTATTAAAATTCAAATAATACTGTAATGGTTTTTGCACGAAAAATAAAACAAAATCATTTTTTTCTTAAAAACTGGCTTTTTTCTGGGGGTTCGAATTAGAGCCATTGAAGTTGAAGGCTATTAACAGATCCTTCATTTAAATCAATATTTTAATAAATCTCTTACTAGGACGTGCCCTAAGTAGAGCGCGCCCTAGTCAGGGCAGTAAATGTGTCTGAGTAATATATGAAGTCACGTATTTTCCTTTATATTTATGTGATATGTTTTTGGTTATAAGAATTATAGGCACCTTGCACTGAAACTTTGTTTATACATGAAGTATGCAATATACATAAGCGTCACCATAATGGATAATTACCGTATCTCCTACTTATCTTTCGTAGTATGCAGATGAGGCAATCGAAAGCGCGCGAAATTTCGATCGGTTGATCTGCATACTACGAAAGATAAGTAGGAGATACGGTAATTATCCATTATGGTGACACTTATATATATTGCATACTTCATGTATAGACCGAGTTCCAGTGCAAGGTGCCTATAAAAAAATCTTTTTAAATTGGTCATTTGAACAAACTGAGAACCAGAATTAAAGGTGCAGTCCTATAAATAGGTTGAGAAACCAACTCATGTTTTTTCACCAATTTTGGTGTGATGGCTTTTAAAACACACCTTCCCACATTTTTCTTTTACTATGGTTGAATTATATCTGGTTGACGCTGAAAATTAGAATGCAGACATGAAGGGACCAATTAAAATTGTGCGGTAATGACGTTTTTTTTAAACAACAAATAAGAACGCAGAATTTTTTTTTAATTCCACCTTTTTACAAAATATACAAGAATTAAGTATCTTTTGCCCTTTGAAAATTTGCAATTGGGTTTTAAATTAAGTAAATTGATAAATAAGTATTAAAAAACGGGTTTTGATCTTTATTATTAAACCGATTTCGTTAAAAATTTTGATCGGCTTTGTTGTTAAATAGTCGATTCAATACTGCAATTTTCGCAGTCAGCTAGATTTTATTTGCCTATAATTTTAACCCAGAGCTACTCATTTAGCGTCCTTACTGATTGTGAGAACACAACCCATTTTATTTTTTTACCAAAATTATTGATGTAATTCTTGAAACTCAAAACTAGGGTAGTGCATTGAATTTCGGCACTTTTCCAAATAGGGCATTTTTGATTTTGGACTATATCTTTGGTAATCCTGGACGGAATACGATGTTTGATAGCTCAAATGAGAGTTAATTATATGTAGATGACTGTTGTGAGCTTTTTATTTGTTATATTATGATATTTTCATGTGAAATTGTGTGATTTACAAAAAATAAAATTGTTACTCGTTTTTAGAACATGCATTTCATGATTACGCAATAAATTGGTTTAAAAATTAAACTGTCCTGGTAAAATTTTGTTTATTTTCTGAATTTTTAGTCCTCGTGGTTCTACGTTGCGTCTGTGGTGAGCAATCGTTATAAAATAAAATAGTGTAATTTCGGCACACATATTGCTGTAGGTAAAAACGGGTTGAAATAAGTGGTCGGGTGTTAAATTGTAGTTGTAAATAGTTAAAAGACAACGTTGAAATGTGTAGGGGTCATAGCACTGCACTTAAACTCAATTAAGAAAGTCCTTTTAAAAAGTGCCGAAATTAAATGCACTTTTTTCCCAAATTTTGCTAATTTTGATATCATTTGGCATTTTAACTGTAACTTTTTGTCAGTTACAGGTTGAATAACAAGTAAAAGCTTAAATTAAAAAAACTGTCTGCAGATAATGATAGGCTTTTAAATTTTGGAAAATGATGATTTTTTGACTGAGAAACAATCAATTGTTTGTAAAGTGCCGAAATTAAATGCATACATTTCATTTCGGCAATTTTCTATTTTTTCAAAAACCGATTTAATATAGTAAAAAAACAATTTTCGTACAGTGAAACTTTTATGACGCAACGCAGTATCGTAAAAGCTTTAAAATGAGCTATCAAACATGAAAATCGGGCTATACAGTAAAAAGTTACATTGGAAAAACGAAAAAGTGCCGAAATTAAATGCAACCCTACTGGTTTTGCACAGGCTACAGTAAATTTGGTCACAATTCATCCCTAAAACGTAAGTTGAAAGCTGAGATCACGGGTATTTTTTTAAAATTTCTTTCTACAATGAAAAATGACTAATCAAAAACTCGAAAATTTGAAGTTTTGCACCTTAGTTACAGTTTTTAATTAGATTTTTTTGGTTATAAAAATTTGTTAATTCTTAAGACTAAAACTAAAATTTTATGGCTGAAATTAAGAGCGTAACCATTCTCCGTCAAAAAAACTTTTTAGAATAAACGCGCACGCCAGGAAAAACGAAAAAAATTGCTAGTGGTATTGCAACCAATTGTTAGCAAGTTGCGCCACGCGTCATATTTTTTGAAGAACGAGTGGATATTTGAACAGCTCCGTTAATTTCACCTTGATGGAATTGTTCATCTTTAATAGAAATTCTAATAGGTCATGTAACCCTGACCCTACTACCAGGGATCGTTTGTTATTTTTACTGTATTTTTTAAGTTTATTACATTTTTCTCCTACTTTTCGAAGAGGTTTATACGTAGGTTAAAGTGGAACTGTATACAATTTAAGTATACCATACTACCTGGTTTCCTAGGGATCGACCGGTGCCCCGGCCCCGGCAGGTTTTTTTACCCCGGCCCCAGTAAACGCAATTCTCTCTACCCCGGCCTAGGCAATTTAGCTGTCAAATAAGCCGGGGCAAACCGGGGTAAGGACCCCTAAGAATGCAAATTTTAAAGCACTTTTAAACATTTTTGGCAGTGAAATATATACAAGATTTTATCTACAGAGCTTATTTAATCGCTTTAATATTATGGTTGAATTATATCTGGCTGACGCTGAAAATAAGAATGCAGACACCAATAAAAATTGTGCGGTAATGACGTTTTTTAAAAAAAAACACAAATAAGAACGCAGAAATTTTTTAATTCCACCTTTTTACAAAATATACAACAATTACCCATCTTTAGCTCTTTAAAAATTTGCATTTGGGTTTCAAATTGAGTAATTTGATAAATAATTATTAAAATATAGTTTTTAATCTTTGTTATTAATCCACTTTAGTGAAAAATTTTGAATATTTTTGTTGTTAAATAGTCGATTTAACATTTCAAATATCGCGGTCAGCTACATTTTATTTGCCTATAGGATATTTATTGTTTATTTTGCTTTTTTGAGATTTTCTAAAGCCTTTATTTTATTACGATTCCTTATTTTAATTACGAATCCTTATTCTAAAAATTTAAAGATTTCTTGAGTATTAAAAGCCATTATTTTGTAGATTTTATTTACAAGATGAAGGTTTAACAATAGATATCTATGGTTGAATTATATCTGGCTGACGTCTGTTAATCGCACTTGTGAGAGTTTAATACTTAAAACCCGCCGTTTTCTGCTATTTTTGGGCGCATTTTGCGTTTTGCAGTGCATATTGCAACTTTTCTTCCATTTTATAAAAAACATCACCCCACCTCACACCACCCAAACAAAAAAATATTAGTTGCCATATGGCTGCTAATAGAAGAATATTTTCCAAAAATAATTTATAAAAATAAAAATCATAATTAACAAAAAATAACCCAAAAATAATGCAAATAAATGTGCTGCACGAAAAAACAAGTATTGACGGCAAAAAAAAAATTTCTGCGCAAGAAATCAGTGGTATATGCACAGGAAGTTGCGTGCGTTTGAAATGTTGCATTTTTCCTGCATAATTTTATTCAAAAACCTAATTTCCGGGCCCCCCCCACAAAAAAAAGTGCATTAACTTTGTTGAAATTCAGGTATGTTTAGCAAAAGTTTTTAGGATAATCCAAAATTTTTTGGGTCATATTATGTTTTTGATAAGTCTCGAGAACTTATAAAAAAGTAGTTCTGTTTGAATACCAAAACCAAAATGTCATTTTAATAAACAAAAAAAAAATCTTTTACGGATAATATGATGCACACAGCTGATTAAAAATCACATAAAACAATATTTATTATACCGGGAAATAATCAAATAAAAATTTATGAAATAATTAAAAATATATCAAACAAACATTAATATACTTGATAAAAAATCTAAAAATTACGAAATAGTACGCGATTTCCATCCAACAAAAACTAAAGAACCTTATACTAGTATTGCTTAATAAACATAAAGTATAGAGCATACTAAAATGAACTGCAGATGAAAATTATTTATTTCGACTAGTGGTTCATTGTAATTATGTCATGGTATACATATACACATACTGCGTATGTGAGGTGTGACACATACCGCTTATGTGTCCCTTCCGTGAAAACCCAAAGTACAAGCGTTAATAAAAGGCGATTATCTTTCCCCTTTCCCTGTCCCGCCTATGGTGTAATGGATAGCACGCCAGAGTCAACTTTGGAGGTTACGGTTCAATTTCTGTATTGGCCAAATTTTTCAATAAATTTGGTTGTTTAAATTTTTCAGCCCCTGGTTATTTTCGCTTCTACTTTGGGTCGTCACATATGTTTATTAAACAATTCTAGTGCAAGGTGTCTTTATAAACCCATGGCGTTTGTTTCCAAAAATTTATGGAATAGCTAAACCTTTAATAATTGAATAAATATTATGCACACATAAATAACACCCGAAAAAAATCAAAACAGCCACCAAATAGCACGCTAAAGTTCGACCTAATAAAGACCATAAACTCATAGCGTTTGTTTTTAAAAGGTTTTGAATAGCAAATTTATATCAAAAATATCATCGTTACTACGGCAAAATGAGCCACTATCATTATAAAATACACGTAACTGTGACTCATTCTGTAGGTAATAATGTCCTGTTTCAAATTTAAAATGAGTCACAGTCATGTGTATTTTATAATGACAGTGGCTCATTTTGCCGTATTAAGGATGATATATAGTATACCAAAAAATGGGCAACTCCTGTATAACACGTGGCGATGGCGTATGCAATTATAACGGCATATTTTCAGAATAGGGCATACATAGACCATTAAAATTACACTTACATTCCTATGATAATGGCACACTCTATATGTTAATTCATCACGCTCATTCGTGTGAAGAATAGGGAACTGACTTAATTTCGGCCACTTTTTATTTTTTTGAATAACTTTTACTGGTTCTTCCAATCGAACCAGGATTTGGTCTAAAAATCAAACGACAGCTATTTTCGGTATTCCAGTGCAAAATTTAGAAAATTCCTGTTACACTTAAAAATAAATGGAGGTTTAAACTTTTTTGTAATAGTGGCCAAAGTAAAGGCGCGTACCATTAACTTCGGCCACCTAAAAAAAATTGGCTATATATAACTATTGCTAAAACAAATGATAAATATTTTTAAAGGTTGCAAATTTATCCATAGGTATTGTTCTTGGTGCATACAATTTAATCTTTTCCCATTTGCAAATTTTTATAGCTATTAGCAAGACATTAAATAATTATGTCAAAACCTTAAAAAACACAAATTTTAAGAACACGTGTTTTTTGTTGAATTTTTTTTTGGCGTGAAATAATATTTCAACATAAAATAGCTTTTTTACAGCCAGCCAACTTTAAAGAAAGCCTGGTAACATTTTTATTCCACTCTATTGCGTTTTTTGATATTTTTAACATAAAGATAACAAAAAAACAAAATCGGCCTTAATTTTGGCCACCTTTTAGGTTAAAAAAAAACAAAAAGAAAAGCCAAAAAACCGATTACAGAACCCAAAATTATAAGCTTTAAGGTAAACAAGACGTTAAAAAAGTTAAGGTTAAGTTATAATTCCACACCAACCCTTGCCTATTTTTGATGTTTCATATCTGACTGCATTCCTCCGCTAAGAAAACAACCTGAGTTTTTTTACTGCATTTCAATAATCTCTGGGAAATTCCTATATCAGTTTATTGATAGTTCAAGCTTAGCCAATTGGGAGTTGGATTACTCCAGCCCGTACAGATGTTTACTACGTAATTCTTATAATTGCATCCCTCCGCCAAAGGAAATAACCTGACATTTTGACTGTGTTTTAATTTACTTTCATAACTTTTTGAATCATTGGTACTCTATATTGTGGTAAGTGGTGTGTTGGGTGGGGAAACCTCATTGACATTGATATTTATCATAATCACCATATGAATGTATTCCTCCGCTAAAAAAATAACCTGACTTTTTTAATGTATTTCTATATTATTTTTGAGAAATTCCTTCCGGTCTATTCATAATTTAATATAACCTAGTAAATTATGTGTTATGTAACCCCACCCCTACAAATGATGGGGCAAATCATGTTAAACAGGTTCTTTTACGTGGCTAAAATTAACGGAATCTTAAAATGCGCATTTCGTTAAAAGCATTGCAAAGTGATTTTGAAGAAAATATCAAAACATGAAAATTAACGATTTTGAGCCTTAAATAGAAGTTATTTTAAGGTTATATAGTGCTTCGTTCTAATTTTAATGCAGTTTAAACACAAAGGAAAAATCCAGAAAATAACAAAAAACTCACTTTTTGTATGAAAATGTTGATAATGCAGAATAACACAAACAAAAAACTTTTGCAAAAACACTTTATTCAACATTTATAGGTACCTTGCACTGGAACTCGGTTTATACATAAAGTATGCAATATACATAAGTGTCACCATAATGGATAATTACCGTATCTCCTACTTATCTTTCGTAGTATGCAGATCAGTGGACCGAAATTTCGCGCGGTTTCGGTCCGTTGATCAGCATACTACGAAAGATAAGTAGGAGATACGGTAATTATCCATTATGGTGACACTCATACTTCATGTATAAACCGAGTTCCAGTGCAAGGTGCCTATTCAGTTATTTTTGTGCTAGTTCTTTTCTGCAAACACCCTAAATTCTGCAACAACCTAAATTGATGGCCGAAATTAAAGCCTAGCCAAAATTAAGTCAGATACCCTATGCCATTTTAATAATTTTGTACTGAATTTGAAATTTATTTATTTATTTGCGCAAATAAATAAAACCATATCAATTTGGGCGAATCGGCCAAAGTCACATAGGGTAGTCATCTAATTTCGGCACTTTTTTGTTTTTCCGTTGTAACTTTTCACTGTATGGACTGATTTTCATGTTTGATAGCTTATTTGGAAGCTTTCACGATACTGCGTTGCTTCACAAAAGTTTCACTGTAGGAAATTAATTAAATCACTTTTTAAAAAAGTGGAAAATTGCCGAAATTAAATATGTGCATTTAATTTCGGCACTTGACAAACAATCGATTGTTTCTCAGTCAAAAAATCGTCATTTTCAAAAATTTAAAAACCTATCATTATCTCCAGACAGTTTTCTTTAATTTAAGTTTTTACTTGTTGTTCAACGTGTAACTGGCAAAAAGTTACAGCTAAAATGCCAAATGGTATCAAAAAGAGCAAAACTTGGGAAAAAATTGCATTTAATTTCGGCACTTTTTAAAAAGACCCCCCTTAATCGAGTTTAAGTGCAGTGCTATGACCCCTACACATTTCAACGTTGTCTTTTAACTATTTAAAACTACAATTTAACACCCGACCACTTAATTCAACCCGTTTCTACCTACAGCAATATGTGTGCCGAAATTACACTATTTTATTTTATAACGATTGCTCACCACAGACGCCACGTAGAACCACAGGAACTAAAAATTCGGAAAATAAACTAAATTTTACCAGGATAGTTTAATTTTTAAAACAATTTATTGCGTAATCATGAAATGCCCATGTTCTAAAATTAAGTAACAATTTTATTTTTTATAAATCACACAGTTTCACATAAAAATATCATAACATAACAAATAAAAAGCTCACGACAGTCATCTACAAATAATTAGCTCTCATTTGAGCTATCAAACGTTGTATTCCGTCCAGGATTAGCAAAGATATAGTCCAACCAAAATCAAAAATGCCCAATTTGGAAAAGTGCCGAAATTAAATGCACTACCCTAAGGATTAATTTGCAATACAATCTTTGAAATTTTGAGTTCAGTGATTTTTGCCAAAAAAACTATCGTCGTACTCCTACCATACAGTGAGTGTACCATGATTGTACTGAACTCAAAATTCCAAAAGATGTATTGCAAATTTAACCCTGTTGTATGCAAATTATTCCTTATGTGACTTTGGTCGATTGATAAAAAATAACCATAGAATGACATAACTTAAAAGTTGCTATTAAAATCGCATTATTTTAAAAATATGTCATTTTCGCCGGCGACAGTTCTTATAGAGCCGCACATTTTTCGTTAGTTATTTTTGATTTAAATAATAATCCATAAAATAATAAAAACTGTAGTTAGTACACTGAAAAACTAGTTCAATTAGCCAAACCGGTTATACATAAATAAATACTTTCTTTATAAATTGATAATTTTTTTAAAAATAACTTGCAAAAACACTAACCGATTAAATTTTATATCACGTTTAGACGCTTTCCTATGCTTTTGAAAGCCTCAACGCAAGTATCAATGTTTTGTTCTGAATGGGCTGCCGAAATTTGCACACGTATTCTGGCTTTTCCTTTGGGGACTACTGGAAAACTGAACCCAATTACATAAATCCCCTCTTCCATCATAGCTTCGGCAAAACTTGTGGCTAACCTATCAATAGAAAACACTTAAAATAGTAGTAGTCAATATTTATTTTTAAACTTCGACTAATTAAAAACAATGCCAATTTATTTTTATTTTATTTTAAATAAAAAAAGCAGTCTGATGCTAGTTGCTATGTAATACTTATTATGTGTTACAAAAATATAAAAAATAAAGTTACTCCTAACAAAGCTCTTATAGTCGAAAGGGGACTAAGTGGATGCGGCGGCCCCAATGCATTATTGTAAAAGGGGTTTTACCCTTTTACAATTTTCGAAGTGCATTTTACATTTAACCATGTTTTCATTTTGAGATCCTACCGATAATATCTACTAAAATGTTTTTTGGAACTCGTTTTTAGGTATTTAATGCATATTTTTTAAGCTAAGAATAAAAAAAATAATTTTTTGTACTCTTTCTATGGTTAAACAAATCAACAAAATTTAATATAAGACAAAATCAGGTGACTTGAAAGTGTTTTTGAGAACACAAGCTTCAGTCCCGATAACATTCTAATTTGCAATAAAATTCCATTATAAAAGCCACATGCGTCCTGATTTTTTTAGCGCCCTTCTAATTCTTATTTCAAGGTGCCATTTAAACCGGAAAATTAATATCAGCTCGATACCGTGTAATAACTACCAGTACTAGGGATGTGCTCGGATGTCATTTTTTGACATCCGCGGATGCGGATGTCTATAGGAAATGCATTCTTACCATATCGTTTTTAGTTCTGGAGTGCATTTTATCCATATTGTTTTTTTAATTTTGAAAGAAAAAAATAAGTAAAAAATGCTGATTTTAGCTAAAAAGCGTTTTTATTGCAGTTTTGAGCTTTTTATGGCTAAAAAAACTCATTTAGATATCAAAACTTTAGCTTTGAAAAAGTTAAAAATTTTAAAAAAAATAGTTATTAGCTAATTTAAGAAGTTCAAAATGCGCAAGATACGCATTCGCGAATGTGAGTTTACTAAATCGGCAGATGCGGATGTTGGGCACATCCCTAAACATCACGATCGATTTTTAAATAAAATAGCAAAAATAGCAAATACACAGTTGTGGTTTGACTTTTCTGTTTTCAAAAAAATAAAAAATAATTTGCATAAAAAATCAAAATGATAGTAAATACAATTATTAGAATTCGACATATACACTTTAACATAAAACTCACTGTTTTTTGGAATATAATCGTAATAAAAGCAATATGGTATAGTTGGCGAAAAAATTGGTAATATTAAAAGCCATATCAGTCCGTGGCTACGTCATAGCGAATACACGCAAGTATGACTTTCCTAAATGGTAAAAACTCTGCCCGCATACGCAGATGTAGTGCTGGGCAGTTCCGGTTCCGGATGTTCCGGGCAAAATTTGGAATTCCGGTTTCGGTTCCTATTCCGGATTTTTGGAAAATCTCAATTCCGGTTCTGGTTCCGGTGTTCCTGGGGTTCCGCAGTGTGATGGGCAGTTCCGGTTCCGGCCAAAATTTGGAATTCCGGTTCTGGTGTTCGGGCGGTCCCGCAGTTCCGCTCATCACTGGCAGATTGTTGTCCCGAGACTAATGGGGGGTCATCAAAACTGGTGGGGTAATAAAAACACGCCAGTGCCATTTATATATAAATATAAATATAATTTAAGTAGTATATTTAGGGGGGGGGGGGGGGGGGGGCGGGGGGGGGGGGCAACCCCCCCCCCTTTTGGCTGTTTCCATACTTAGTGGGGGAGGGGCGCCCCTCCCCCTACCTGGTGAAGCCAGCCATTTTTGTAAGGGTCCCTCCTTTACTTTTATTATTTTCAGGTAAAAATGTAGTGGATCTTAAATGCATAAAATTAAACAATGTAAAAATTTTCCGCGCTCCAAGGTGAAGGTAAACATGGCAATGTATTTTCTTTGGCGCGAAGCGCCGTAACCATAGATGAGAACGGTCGGGTAAGCTAGGGGGGTGGTTACCCGGGGTAAATCGAATTTTGAAATCTAGGAAGGGGGTCCCAGGGGGTCCGGACCCCCCGTAGCTTTTTAGGGGGGTCGACCCGGGGTGCAAAATTTTGAAATCTAGAGGGGAGTCAGGTGGGGTCCGGTGTCCAAAGCAAAACAGTTTTAAACCACAATAACTTTAATAATTGTTCTTTTTATAGGATAATACTACATTTTATTGAATAAAAAGCGATATTTTGGTATAAAAAGGGTTAGAAAGCATGAATATGTGATGAAAATTCACGTTTTTGGAAGAAAGTTTAGTATACAAAAGTACCTAAAAATTTCACGAGAGGGGCTCAGATTTCAAATTCCAGAGGGGGGTCAGGGGTAACAAATTCGGAAATTTGGGGGGGAGGGGGCCCTCCTAGATTTTCGTCTAGGGGGTCCCAAATTTTCGAGGCTAGTGGGGTGGACCGCACCCTGCCCCCTGTCTCACTTATGGCTTGTAACCCCCGTCGAGACATTGGCAGACCGCCCCCCCCCCCACCCCTCGGCGAAATCCATATACGCGCCTGCATGATATATATACGATGTTAAACTAGAGTGTGTTCAAACGTAGGTTCTACACCAAATGTATGCCATTTTTCCCCCGAATTTTTGACCTAAATTTTTTTGGGGGGATGACCCCTCGGGTGACTATGGAAGGCCAAACACAATTTTTGAAAACATTTTTTAAATTTTTTTAAACCATTAAAAACGTAAAGTTTATTAAATAATAACGACTTTTTGTTTTAAGTTTGTGTCAAAAAGCCTAATATTAAGCTTACTATAAGCCTCTAAAAATGCAGTTTTTTTCCGGTTTCATTTAGAATAAAAATCATGAGGCTGTCAGTGGCGTGCCCAGGGGGGGGGGAACGGCCGCCCCATAGGTGTTTTTTTGGGGGGGAGAGAGGGGTCCACCTCCCTAGAGCCAAAATTTTGGACACCATTAAATTTTTGGACACCACCAC
>JASAMX010027279.1:0-31005 GCA_030248175.1 Microlaimidae sp. YZB2_3
ATTCGGAGCATTTACAATTCTAGTATCTAGGAAATTCCATATTTTTACCATTCTTTGAGAACTGTGTTTTCTACAATCTAGCTTATATATTTCACTGGTCTTAAGTTTAAAGTTATGGCCACGTAAATCATATGGAGAGGCATCAAAAATAAAAAAATTATTAAAGTCAACATCAACATTCTTATGGATAATATTATACACCATACATAAATCTGCTTTTACACGTCTCAGTTCTAGTGATTCCATAAAAAGCACTTTTAACCTCGATTGATAATTAACAAATGGTATATTACATCTAATGCATACTCTACGAGTGTAATACTTTTGTACTTTTTCCATTTTCCAAATATCACCAATCAAATATGGGTTGAAAACAGGAGTATTTGATTCCAACAATGGCCTAACAAAAACATTAAAACGCTCTAACAAGAAAGAATGGATTATGAGTATTAAAACATCTTAGTATTAAGCAAGCCCTGGAATATGCTTTGGTTGATATTTCTGCAAATGCGACTAGACTTTAAATCACTTGTAAGAGTAATACCAAGATCCCTTATTTTAGACACATTTTTACTTTGTACATCTCTTAATGAATATTTACGTTCTGGTATTAACTTATTTCCAACTGAGAAAATGTTACACTTTTCAAACGCAACGTTTAATTGCCAAGTTTTTGACCATTCACAAAAATTTCCTAAAGTGGCTGTTAATTCCGTGTTATCATCAGTTGTTCGAGCTTGATAGAATTTACCATCATCGGCAAATAACTTAATACCACACGACCCTTGGACACAATTTACAATGTCATTTATAAATAAAACAAAAAGAATAGGACCAAGAACTGAACCCTGTGGTACACCAGATATAACTGGTACAAAATCAGAGAGCTTATCACCTAAAATCACTGCTTGCTTGCGCCCAGAAAGAAAAGCTTGTATCCAATTAAGTAACTCATACCCAATACCATATCCTTTCAACTTAATTAGCAATTTAGAATGCGATACAGTGTCAAACGCTTTGGAAAAATCAATATACATTGAATCAATTCGCATTTTATGATTAGCAGCTTTGGTCCATTCTTCAAGAACGGTTAATAGTTGAGTACACGTTGATCGTTTTCTCAGAAAACCAAACTGTTCTTTTGTGATAAGGTTATTACGCATTAAATAAAGTAGTAATTCATCAACTATTAATCGTTCTTGCAATTTACACATTATACATGTTAAAGACACTGGTCTATAATTTTTACATTCAGAACAAGTCCCGTTTTTAAAAATAGGTACAACCAATGCAGTTAACCAAATTTCGGGAAGTAAGCCCACCTTAATGCTCATTTCAAAAAGAATTGATAATGGTAGTGCAATTTCTGTATCAATCATTTTTATAAACATTGCTGGAAAACCATCTGGGGATCTAGAATTTTTATTTGGAAGTTTACGAATAGCTTTTAAAACTTTATGATATGGAAAAGCTACAGTATTTAGACCCATATTTTCTGAAACTTTACGCTCAAAGGGGGGTTTTATACCATTATCAGTTATGAAAACAGAACTAAAAAAATCATTAAAAATAGCAGCCTTTTCTGCATCTTCAAGCGCATACGTACCATTATTTTTTGCTAATGGTGGTATACTGTCTTTAGATTTAGTTTTTGAATTAATATATTTATAAAAATTATTTACATTTTGACTGTTGACAATGTGCCTTTCTTTTTCAATGAAATACTGTTTTAGTTCGTTTTCATATTCCAAGGAACATTCCTTGTAAGCCTTTTTAGCATGAACATTTTCTTTACTAATTTTGTACAATCGAAGTTTCTTAGCTTTTAACTTTCTAAGTTTTTTGGGAAACCATAACTAGATATCACATAACATAACATAGATATCACAGCTAAATTAACGTTTTAAACTCAACGGCACTGTAGAAGCAACAGAGCGGCCGCGACAGCCGCCCGTGGCGCAGAAAATTTATAAAGAAAATAAAAAAAAAACAATTACAAAAATACGCACGGTATTATTTTCTTTTTATTTTAACTATTTCAAGTATTTGGAAATTGATTTGAAATGAACCTCTGGCATTAATCCAACAAAATATAGTAAATTTAATTTCTTTTTTGAAAATTTAATGCTCTTAGCGCTTAAATGGTTTATAATTTTATAGCTATTAATTTACGAGTTAACTTACTAAATTAAATTATTGGAACTTAGTTTAATAGGTCAAATTTTGGAGCAATTAACGAATTAATAAACTTATTAGACAATTTTTTATGCATGAATTTACTAGTTGGTATTTTTGTTTAATTTTGTTAATAAATTAATTTACTAAACCGAAATGCCACGAGGTAGCAACAAATCAAAAAACGAAAGTGTTTTAGCAAAACCCCTTAAAAACTTTATTTTCTTAAAACTTAAAAATTGTGTTCCAAACGGCCGTAATTTTATCAAAAAATAATATAAATTTATTAAAAACCTGCTAAAATACAATTTCAGATCCTCACATTCTAAACAAGTCACGCCTTAAATTGGGTCATATCCCGGTAAGGACGCCTGAATTGGGAAAAACGGTTTCTATCTGCCTCTTACCTGCTTCCAGAAAACTTTGTGCTTCCTACCTTCCTCCTACATGCCTCCTACCTGTCGCCTGCCTCCACCCTCCCTCCTACCTGCCTCCAAGGAAGTTTTGACTGCCTCCTATCTGCCTCCTAATCTGTTATATGCTTCAACATATAGGAGCCAGGCTCACCTACCTCCTGCCTGCCTTCAAGGAAGTTTTACCTGCTTCCACCTTGCCTCCTACCTGTCTCCACTCTACCTCCATGCTACCTACGAAGCACTTTTACCTGCCTCCTATGTGCCTCCAGTCTTCCCGAAGCAGGCTCAAGAGCCGTCCTTACCGGGATATGGCTTGAATTTTGGTATTTTAAATTTAGGGTTTTAATTAAAGCACAGCTTCATTCAGGTGCACCTTATAGAGGACTGCCACAATTGAGAGTATTATGCGCCTCAACTAAGCCAAACTCTCAGACACAGAGTTTTAATTACTGCTTGTTTGGTGCCATTAGAAATGCAACAAAAACAAAAGTCAAAATTGCAAAATTTATAATGTTTTGCTAGTATAATTGCTTTCCACATGATGACAATGTTTAAATACTGCAAAAAATTAATTTTTTTAAAAATATGATTGCGTTTCTAACCCTACATTTCGAATGAGTTTAAATATAAAGTAAATAAGTGATTCACTTTATTCGATAGAATTAAAAATAATCTTTTTATTAGTGCATTTACAGTAACTCAACCTTCAAAAACTTCCTCGTGTGTGGGGCCTATTTCATAAAGATCTTTGTAATTGTAAATTAATAAAGGCATTTAATTTCTTTTTATTCTATTAATTAAAAAATACGAACGGAATTCTTTTTAGTTTCATTGAATTCCTATAAAATTTACAGAATTTAATATTGTACGTTTTTAGATTCTAAAGCAATTTTATTAATCTACTTTTTTTAATAAAAAAACAAAAGAAAAATATGCGTTTATTAATTTAAAAACTAGCCTTGAAAAATGCTCTAATAATAGAGCAGGAAAAAGGGGCGATTTTTCCCCGGGCGTATGTTTAGACAGAAAAGATGTAGACTAGTCTGAGATGGACATTATGTGGACTATAGGAAATTTGCATTTGGTTTTGCCAGCTGCTCACTAAATAAAAATTTCTACGATATGATAATGATTTGTTTATACATTGATCTACTCACACAGCACTGTTGCATTTTTTTTAGTTTGATGAAATGTCAATTGAAAAAAATCATACTCACAGCAATCTTTGACAAGCGCGAAATCGCCACTTTTTCAATTAGAAGGTTATATTTGTATGTGTAAGAAACAACTATAAATTTGAAAAAGTGGCGATTTCGCGCTTGTCAAAGATTGCTGTGAGTATGATTTTTTCAATTGACATTTCATCAAACTAAAAAAAATGCAACAGTGCTGTGTGAGTAGATCAATGTATAAACAAATCATTATCATATCGTAGAAATTTTTATTTAGTGAGCAGCTGGCAAAACCAAATGCAAATTTCCTATAGTCCACATAATGTCCATCTCAGACTAGTCTACATCTTTTCTGTCTAAACATACGCCCGGGGAAAAATCGCCCCTTTTTCCTGCTCTATTATTAGAGCATTTTTCAAGGCTAGTCTACCACTTTTTTTGAATTAAATTAAAAAATAGCCTAATAAACTATAGTTTTAGCTGCGCAATGACATATGTTTATAATCATTCCGTTGCCGAGATAAAATAAAAAATAATAATAAGAAGAAGAAGAATTTAAATTACAAAATTAACCCACGTTGTTTAATTATAGTTAGTGCGGTGCAGTTGCGCTCCAGACAAAGTTTACCTACGTTCTCTAAATATAATTGGCGCGATGCCGTGCGCCAATGATTGCAATTATAATTTTTAAAGTAAAAATAATAATAATAATAATAAGATGATGAACATGAATAACAAAATTTACTCACGTTCTCTAAGTATAGTTGGCGCGGTGCCGTGGGTTAAATTGCAGTTGGCACCCCGCACCACCGATGATTACCGGCGCGTGGCGCTCCCGCGCCACCGACGCTTATTATTATTTTTTAATAAATAAAACTTTGAATTAATTTTGTCATCAGTAATGCAAGAATTAAAAAAAGTACTCTGTTGTTTTTGCCGTTTTCCGCGCGGTTGAAGCAGATGGCGCTGGAAACTGGTGCCGTTTCTGCCACCAATTATAACCGGTCTGCTATTTTTGTGCGGTTTTTATGAGGGGATGTTGGTTGTCTGCTCTGTACAATCCTTATTGTTGCCAAAAGGCTGTTATTGTGCGGTTGGGAGTTTTTATTTGTCTATTTTTCAATTTTTTATTTTGATCAATAAATCGATAACAAGGACCTAAATGAAAAAAGTGCTTCCTAAGAAAGTTGCGTAATTCCTTCTTCTTTCTAATGAGCCCATGTTTATTTTTGATCAATCAGTAACGAATGAGGAATATCGTTTTTAAGAATGGAGCGTTGGAATAATAAAGTAAGAAAGAAAGAAAGAAAGAAAGAAAGAAGAAGAAGAAGAAGAAGAAGAAGAAGAAGAAGAAGGTTCTGAATTTCAAAATTTACCCACGTTCTCTAATTATGGTTGGCGCGGCGCCACGGGGCTAAATCGCCCCGTGGCGCTCCCGCGCCACCCATGATGTAAATTAATCACTGGAAATTTTTATAAAATAGACCCCAGGGGCCTATTTCATAAAGACGTTTGTAAATTTTCATTTTACAAAACTCCGCCTATTATTTTGTAAATTACATGATAAAGGATATACGACACGGCGAATATTGATCGTTCAGGAAAGATGAAATGACGTGGCTGCGACCTATCAGCGCAGAGCAGTACGCGGAGGTGCTCCCCCTGGATTACAAGTCCAAACCTTTATCGTGTGTGTTTTACAAAAAATGGGTGGGGATTTGTAAAATGAGAATTTACAAAGGCTTTTATCAAACAGGCCCCTGGTGTTTTTTTTAATTCAGAAAATATATAGTTTTTTGCTTTAATTACAAAGTACAAACCATTTTTAAAGTAACTATTTATATTTGTATTTTTTGTGTCGCATTATAGATTTATTTCGCTAAAGAATATAATGTATGTAAAGAAAGAAGCCAGGATTCCCGTTTTTAAAAGAAACTGTGTTCTCAACGGCAAGCTAGAATTCTTTAAAGGTATTTAGATATTTGCTTATCGGTATTGGGCCATTCCCCCTCAGTTTTGTTAATTACTTATAAAAGTCACTGAGGTGACAACCATTTTACATGTAATGTTTGTGTAAACATATCTAAAAATAAAAGTTTTATAAATATAATTAAAAAACCAGATAAGCATAACCCGGTAAGGACGGAATTGGGATTGAATTGGGAAAAAGCTTTTTACCTGCCTCCTACCTGCCTCCATCAGAAATTTTACTGCCTTTTACCTGCCTCCACCCTGCCTCCACCCTGCCTCCTACCTTCCTACGAGGCAGTTTTAGCTGCCTCCTACCTGCCTCCTAACCTGTATACGCTTCAACATAGGAGCAGGGTCACCTGCCTCCTACCTGCCTCCATGCTGCCTCCAAGGCAGTTTTACCTGCCTCCTACCTGCCTTCAGTCCACCGGAGGCAGGTTAAAGAGCCGTCCTTACCGGGATAATTAATAAAATTTAACTTACAAAATTAAAAAAAAACCACTTAAAAAACAACATGCCAGAAAAATTGATAAAATAATACCAACCTAAAAAAAGCTACCACCTCCACATTCTACTGTTGTTATTAGTGATCGACCGGGGCAGAATTTTGATGCCGGGGCCGGGGCCGGGGCGGGGGCCGGGGCAGGCGAAAAATTAAGCAGAATTTGTAATTTTGGTGATTTTTTTCAAATAAAAATTAACATTTTTACTGTTAATTATTTGGTTTATGTAATGAATATTCACATTTTAGAATTTAAGTACTTTGTGAGTAAAAAAACTTATTTTTTATTACACAAAAGTTTTTTTCTAAGCAGAACAAAATTTTTATTTCCATATTTCAATTTTTTTAAACCTAAATTATTATTTTATTTACATAATAGGGTAGTGCATTTAATTTCGGCACTTTTACCAATTGGGCATTTTTGATTTTGGATTATATCTTTGGTAATCCTGAACAAAATACGACGTTTGATAGCTCAAATGAGAGATAAATATATGTAGATGACTGTCGTGAACTTTTTATTTATTATGTTATGATATTTTTATGTGAAATTATTGGATTTATAAAAAATAAATTTGTTACTCGTTTTTAGAACATGGGCATTTCATGAATACGCAATAAATTGGTTTAAAAATTAAACTGTCCTGGTAAAATTTAGTCTATTTTCCGAATTTTGTCCCCGTGGTTCTACGTTGCGTCTGTGGTGAGCAATCGTTATAAAATAAAATAGTGTAATTTCGGCACTTATATGCTGTAGGTAAAAACGGATTGAATTAAGTGGTCGGGTGTTAAATTGTAGTTGTAAATAGTTAAAAGACAACGTTGATATGTGTAGGGGTCATCGCATTGCACTTAAACTCGGTTAAGAGGGCTCTTTTAAAAAGTGCCGAAATTAAATGCACTTTTTTCCCAAATTTTGCTCATTTTGATACCATTTGGCATTTTAGCTGTAACTTTTTGCCAGTTACACGTTGAACAACAAGTAGAAACTTAAATTAAAGAAATCTGTCTGAAGATAATGATAGGCTTTTAAATTTTTGAAAATGATGATTTTTTTACTGAGAAACAATCGATTGTTTGTGAAGTGCCGAAATTAAATGCACATATTTAATTTCGGCAATTTTTCATTTTTTTAAAAACTGATTTAATTAAGTAAAAAAAATACTTTCGTATAGTGAAACTTTTGTGACGCAACGCAGTATTGTGAAAGCTTCAAAATGAGCTATCAAACATGAAAATCAGGCCATACAATGAAAAGTTACATAGGAAAAACGAAAAAGTGCCGAAATTAAATGCACTACCCTATATGTACATTTTCACATAATTATTAGCAGTATATTCTCGTTTATAGCAATATTATACGTAATCGCAAACCATTTATGTTATTTTTAAAAAATGCTTTACAAATAGAGCAAACCATTTATGTTACTTAAAGAATGCTTTACAAATAGAGGAGGAGTTAAAATACATACAAGGAGTATGTTTTGATCAGTAAAGCAAAACGTGGTAAAGAAACTAAAATCAAAACTGGGTACAAGTAACAGAAATATTTCACAATAACAAAATCTCTTCATATTAAAATATTTTTAATTAAATATATTGGTACCTAATTGGCCGTAAAAGTTAAGAATACTAGTCTTGCTTGAATGTTATTTTAAAGAAGAACTTTTACTCGAATTTCATTTACACACCACTATTTAACATTTTTTAGTTTAAACATATAAAAAGGGTTAAAACGCACCTTTTTATTTTAAAAAATAAGAGCATTTTTAAAATTTTATTGTCAATTTTTGTAAATTAAAAAAGCACTCTTTTTAAGTTGTAAAAAGTAAAATATTATATTGCGAGTACATGAGACTACTCGCTTTCTAGCTGTTTCAAGTTGATTGTTTTAATGATTTTAATCAAATTATTTAATTTTAGCCAAAAATTATAAAATTAACGTCACGTAAACTTTTTCAATGTAACTATTTTCGTGATTTTGCACTTCTTTTTATAATTTTTCGAGATTTATCAAAAACATAATATAACCCAAAAAGTTTTTGATTATACACTAGGTTTTTGAATAAAATTATGCAAGAAAAAAATGCAACATTTTAAACGTACGCGACTTTCTGTGCATATACCACTGATTTCTTGCGAAGAGATTTTTTTGCAGTCAATAATTGTTTTTTCATGGAGCGCATTTACTTGCAAAAGTGGAAGAAAATTTGCAATATGCACTGCAAAACAACACTGTTAAAAATTGGTGCACCCGAAAATAGCAGAAAATGGCGGGTTTTCAGTATTAAACTCGCACAAGAGTGCTAGTTTCAAGCAAAATATTTTATTTAAAAATTAGTATTATTCTTATTTAGCATTATGCGAAAACTTTTTTTCAAATTAAATATAAACAGTTCATTATTAACTTTTTGTTTTAAAAATTTACGTTTGGTGTCTTTTGGCTGGATACAAAATATTGGGTTCAAAAAAAACCGGACTGACTCCGCAGGTTTTTTTTTAAATTTTATGAATACTATAATGTAGATTTACAATAAACTTAAAAATTCTAAAATAAAGACTAGACATCAGCTTGAATTTTTTTAACGTAACAAAATTTAAAAATAATTTCCAATATTCACCTAAAAATAAACGCAAGAATATATAATCCAAGCAAATATGTCCATTTGTACAATAAACCGTCCTAATCAACTCACACATGATCGAATTTAAATAATCGAATTTAATCATCCTTTCTGCTAATTTTTTGCACAAAGCGATTTAGTAAAATAGTCTTAGAAAAAACGAGTTTTTTGGTGTACGAAATAGCGCTGTGCGAGAAAAGTTTTATTGAGTGCACAGAAAATAGCTTGCGCGTGAAAAGTCACAAGTGCAACATTTCTTGTAAAATTTAGGTAAAAAATTCCCTGTCTAGCCGAAAATCCTCTTGTTTTATATATTTTTAATATTAGCAATGATATTAAAATAACTCCAATATATGAAAATACGTCTTGTGATTATAGAGGCAAATAAAACCTAGCTGACCTCGATGATTTGCAGTATTGAATCGACTATTTAACATTAAAATCATTTAAAACTTTCAGTAAAAACGGTTTTATATTTAAGAATAAATACTATATTTTAACAGTAATATATCAAATTACACAATTTGGAACAAAAATACAATTTTTTAAAGCGTGAAAGTTGACTAATTTATGTATATTTTTTGAAAAGCGGGAATTAAAAAAAATATGCGTTTCAATTCGTTTATTTAAAAAAATTTTATAACCGCACAATTTGAATTGATCCGTTTACGTCTTTTATACAAACTTACTAGAGGTCAGCCAGATATAATTCAACCATAGATATCTACTGTCAAACTCTCATCTTGTAAATAAAATCTACAAACGGCTTTTAATACTCAAAAAAATCTTTAAATTTTTAGAATAAGGATTATTAAAATAAGGAATCTTAATAAAATAAAGAGGCTTTAGAAAATCTTAATATAGCATAATAAACAGCTTAACAAAATTAGCTCTGTAGATATTTAAAATATTTCAAAATATTCAAAATATTTCACTGTCAAAATTGTTTAGAAGCACTTTAAAATTTGCATTCTTAGGGGTCCTTACCCCGGTTTGCCCCGGCTCATTTGACGGCTAAATTGCCGAGGCCGGGGCCGGGGTAGAGAGAATTGCGTTTGCCGGGGCCGGGGCCGGGGTAGAAAAAAAGTGCCGGGGCAAGCCGGGGCCGGGGCCGGGGCCGGGGCCCCGGTCGATCCCTAGTTGTTATTATTGTACCTAAATTGTGGATGTAATGTTACAATGTAATGTTGTGTGGCTGCCACAGCTTCTATGTTTGTAAATAGAGAGGGAAGACAGATCACACAGTAAACTGTGTCATGTAATGGGCGTTGTGCATCGATCTGCCGGATTCTTATGGATCCAATCTTTTATAGTACCATGGGAAGCAAGATTCCTTTGCCCGCTAGGCATCACTGGGCGGAAGTGCACACTACCCGGCAGATATTTGCTTAATAATTATAATAGATTTTGAGATAAATTAGTTTTAAATACACATAAGTTTTTTTTTTAAAATAGATAAAATCACACGTGAAAATAAATCATTGTTTTGATCTGGAATTTTATCTGAGCGGATGTGTAGTAACTAATATTTATTTTTTTCATAAAATTAAAAATTTACGCTTAGTTTACAAACTAATTAAAAATCAATAAGGTTTCGAATGATGTTGTTTTTTTAGTAATACAACACTTAAGTTAACTGACTTTAGGTTGGCCAAGTCTTAAATTCGTCCACCGGCTGTTATTTTTGCCACGCGTAAAACTTTAAAATAAACTGCATATCGTTATGTCATCTATCTAGTCATACGCACTTCATTTAATAACTATATGCAAATGACAGAAATAACAGCTGATGGCCGAAATTAAGGCTGACCGAATTAAAGCTAATTCCCTACTAAAATTTTTTTGATCCTAGTTTTTGCGAACTTTCGTTTTGCTTAAAAAATGGCGTTTTTTAAAGCAAAAATATAGGGTTTTTATAAGCAAAATTTTCCAGAATTTCTGAAAGGTGCTTTTTCGTAAAGGAGCAGTGTGGCAAATCAAATTCCCCTGACGCTAGCGGATAATACAAATCTTTTGTTACTGAACCTATGGAAAATCAAGACAGTAAATTTAATGCACACAAAGGTCTTAAAAAAAATTAAAAATAGTTTGTATATGATTGAAAAAATGAAGCACAACCAACTGTTTTTTTTTAGAAAAACTGTTTTATGTTTATCTTATTCTGGTGTATTATGGTCATGTTTTTTTAAATTGTCATATTAAATATTAGGTAAATAGGTTTTTTATTAAAAGTGCACCTTTAAGGATTTTAAAGGCGCCGGCTGGTTTACCTTTATCAAAGTTCATAGTTGTCAAAATCGAGGTCCCAATATAATCCTAGCTGTAAGCTCCAAGCTTGTTTATTTCTCTTTCAATACAACGTATCTACAGTTTTTCTTATATATATGCATATAAATAAAGGCGGTGTAATGTTGTCTCGATGTCTGTTCTTCATAATTAGAGCACAAATTTTTAACATTAAAAACACATATAATATATTTGTACTATTTTAGGACAATATACATTGGATAAATGCCTAGATGAATGTTATTTTAAGGTGGCAAAAGAAAACTGTGGATGCACTTTATTGGCTGACATAATGGAAGATATAAATCTTCCTTATTGCAGTCCAGACATAACAATAGAATGTTTCAGGACAGCGTTCAGTAAAATGTTCGAAAGGTAGGAATTAACTATGCGTTAATTTTTTAAATTAACAATCGTTATGTCACAAAATTGTTCGGTGAATTGTTGGGTATTTATGCATCAGTTTTGATTTTTTCTTAGTCTTAATTGGTCGCCGCCACTATTAACAGTTGTAGCAAATATTTATATCATTATTATTATTATTGTTAAGCAGCCAAAATATTGCAGAAAGAACAAAATTATAATTAAAAAGAAATTATTTTGTTAATAAAAATAAACGCTTGTTTTTCGACTGAAATCACGTTTACCCACTTTACTAGTCTATACAAAAAATGATGCGGACTGGTGACAGAACTGGATCTTTGAAAAATCATCTCTCCATAACGCGAGGTAGAATATGTTCCGTATATATGTGACCGGATTTTTTTTAAGATTTTTCAGCCCCCTTTTCAAGATTCTTTGCCCTCAAAGAACCTTTTACTTAAAACCATTCTGTACCTGAAAAAAAAATCTAAAATTAACATCAATACACAATATGTCACGATTACAAAAAAAACAACAAAAAATTATATACACATATCACAAATCAATTATAATCACGTTCTTATGTCATAACAAAGAAAGAGAAAAAAAAGCCACTTCTTGTGGATGAATTTGTGCCGGCCCTTCTTCCAGAATACATCACCCCGCTGTTTCCGTTGCCATGGGTTGACTTTTGAAATAACGTAGTGCTTTGTTTGTTGCTCTGGCTTTTTGTCTTTGGCCTCTTCCGCTAGTTTGTCCGAGTGCATCTCTGAAAAGTTCAAATTATCTAAATGTTGTAATTCGGACATCCGCGTTGATTGTAAATTATATCAATACATAGCCTTTGATTCAGTTTGGTTATGGTTAAAAGAGGCCTCAGGCACCTTTGCTAAATTTTTAAACATGGCTTTTGAAATTTCTGATGGCAAGTCTACAACTCCTTCCCTGAAAATTTTTATTTCCTTTTTATGCCACCAGGTGGGTTTTTTTTTGTTAAAATTTTATCATCCGTAATAAAACATTTGGTCGTTTATGTGCTTAAATTGTAAATGGACCATCCCAACAAAAAAGAAATTTTAAAGATTCTCCCAGTTTGGAATTCTTAGCCAGACTTTCTGACCAACCGTAAAGTTCCAAACTTCCGCCTTACAATTAAAAATTTTTTTTTGTTTTTCTTGAGATTTATATATAAAATGACCTGCCGAATCCCAAGCCTCCGTAATCCAGTACGTAAAGTTTTCAACATAATTATCCTCAAGATCATATTTTTTCCTATGACAATTATACACAGTGTCTATAGGTAAATTTGGAGCTCTGCCATACATCAAAGCAAAAGGCGAATACCTAGTAGATTCTTGTTTTGCCAATTATATGCAAAAGTAACCAGAGGTAGGTAACCAAGCACCTCCTCCCAATCTTGATGATGATTCATGTGTAAATTGCCAATCTATCTGCTAAAGTTTTATTTAAGCGTTCAGTTAACCCATTAGTTTGGGGATTATATGATGTAGTGTTTAATTTCTTAGTATTTATATATTTTAATATTTCGGTTACCATATTACTCAAAAAATTTGTTCCTCGGTCGGAAAGTAGCTCTAAAGGACAGCCGTGTATAGAAAATACGTGTTCTACTAATGCTCCAGCGACCGTCTCTGCTTTCTGATCTCTTGCAGCTACGGTTATTGTCCATTTACTTAAAAAATCTGTAAAAACTAGTATATGTTTATTATCATTATAAGTTTCAGTTAAAGGGCCCATAAAATCTATCGGTATTCTGTCAAAAGGTTTTGTGTTTTCTTTTATTGGATTTAATTTTGATTTTGGGTTTTTGGGTGGGTTTTTCCTAGTGTTACATAAAATACACATTTGTACCCAATGCTGAACATCCTTGCGCATTCCCGTCCAAAAAATTTTTATTGAAATTTATCTAAATTTCGCCTAAAATCAAAAGGAACAACACATCGTCATGCGCGGCTTCAATTGCGTTCCGACGCCTTCCGGCTGGTAAAACAATTTGATCAGATCAATTTACTGTTCTCTGGTGGAATATGAATTAATACTCTGTCACGTAACAAAATTTTTTTAGCCTTTGTTTGAAAACGTTTTAAATTATTTGAATTTTCCGGACATATTTTGTGCTCTAAAATTTTTTTATACTAAGCAAATCCTCATCTGCGCGTTGTTCCTCCTTAAGCTTCCTATCCGGAATAATGTGACATATCGTATTTTGCAAACGGTCTATTGCATTTATCACCTTCTCTGAAAAAGCCCGTGACAATGCGTTGGCGTTTGTATTTGCTACGCCCAATTTATGTTTTATTTTCATGTTTGGTATATATGCTTGTAATTTCAGTGCCCATTTTTGTAAACGCTCATTTGGTGTTTTAAGATTCAATAACCATTTTAAACTCGCGTGATCTGTAAGTACAGTCAAATCGTGCATATACAAATACGTCCGAAAATGTTTTATAAAATGAACAACTGCAAGCGCTTCACATTCTGTTGTTGAATATCGCCGTTCAGTTTTTGATAAAGCACGGGACGCATAAGCAATGGGTTTTTTGACGCCTACAAACTTCTGACTTAGAACCCCCCAATCCGGAAATCGCTGGCATTTGTAGCTAAAATAAAAGGTTTAAATCAGGATGGGCTAAAATTAGAACTGAAAGTAAATGATCTTGTAATGTTTTAAATGCCTGTTTTTCTTTTTCCCCCATATTGAAATAGTGTATTTTTTGTAGTTAAAAGATTGAGTGGCGCCGCTATGGTAGAAAAATTTGAAATGAATCTCCTATAATAATTGATTAGCCCGATAAATTGTCGAATTTGCTTTATGTTCTTAGGCTCTGGAAATTCTTTTACTGCTTTAATTTTTGAAGGGTCAGGGTCGATGCCCACCGCGCTTACTACGTATCCTAAATAATTAACTTTTTCTCTCGCTATTACACATTTTTCCGGTTTTAATTTTAGATTAGCAGCTTTTAAATTTTTTAAAACATTTTTCACATCAATTAAATGTTAATAATTATTAATAGTTGATGAAAAACATAGTACATCATCAATGTATACCAAACACGACCGCCAGTTTTGTCCAGCCAGAATGATGTCCATGAGTTTCTCGTAAGTTGCGGGTGATGTAGACAAACACATCAGCAAAACATTCCACTCATATAGACCTGCGTAACAAGTAAATGCCGTTTTTTCGTGACTTCCTGGATCCATTGGAATTTGATGGAACCCTTTTGCCACGTCAAACGTAGAGAACCACTTAGCCTGACCTAACATGTCGAAAAGATCGTCAATGCGCGCTAAAGGCCATGCCATACGCTTTGTTACTGTATTTAATTTACGATAATCTATACATAACCTATCTATACCGTCACTTTTTTTTATTATCAATATGGGTGAACTCCAAGCACTCTTTGATTCTCGAATTAGACCCGCTTTTAAGTAATCATTTATCATATCGGTAACTGTGCGGTAAGGATTTTAATAATGGGTTCAGAGGCCCCGGTGTCAATTTTGTGTTTAATCCATGACGTTCTACCCAGGTCAAACTCCCCTGACGAAAAACACTCTTTGTATTTTTTTATTAACGTTTCCATCTGCAATTTTTGTTCCTGTGTTAAAATTGGTGAATTTAAATTTACCTCTTTAGTGGGATCAAAATCTGGGGCTGCAGAAAATGTATGCGTTGGACTACCCGCACTATCTGCCCATAACACGTGTTTACTAAAGATGACACCATTGGAACGGCATGTGTTACAGTCGTGTTTCTATACAAAGTCACAGGATATGGCAAAACATTTAAAATTCTCACCGGAACCCGCGAGTTTTGAGTAGGAACCAGTGTTTTAGCTAAACACAATCCATTATTTGCTATATTTTTATTGAATGAAAACTCAATCATTAAATCATAACCGTTCCTTACTGTGATTGAAATATTGGCTGAATAGATCACTTCTGAGCGTACTGGAATTTCACAAGTTTTAGCCAAAAAGACAGGTATTGCTGCGTTTGGAATTTGAGTTTGTGACGGGATAAAATTTAGAAAATTAACCCCTGGTTAAACCAATCTTCTTTGATCAAAATCAAAAGTTACCACTTTAATTTTTTTGCATTATATCTGTACCGATAATACAATCATGAGAAGAATCCTGCAACAACTGAACCCTGTGAGCCAAACTATGGCTTCCAAGCCTGAAATTGACCCTCGCTGAATGTGTAAATTCTAACGAGTGCCGTGTCGCAGATTGTGCCGTTTCCGTGGGAGTATCCCATTTCATTGCCCTCAGCGTTCCTGCAAATTCTGAACTTAATATTGACACTGTAGCCCCTGTATCAACTAACGCATTTACTTGAGAACCAATAATTTTTACTGGCGCGACTGCCTAAATCAAGAATACCCTCTGTTTACAACAAACACTGTCCGTTGCACTATGCGTTTCAGTCCCTCCATTACCTTAGTTCTCAATTTTACACACAGCTTTCTGATTTTTGGGTAAAGGGTTACGAATTTAAACATTAACAACACTATACATAAAATTTAAATTCCTACAACAAATAAGTCCTTTTCTTTATTCCATTCCTTTTTTTATTATTTCGTTATCTCCTACTGTCCTTCCAAACCAAATGTTTAAAATTAAAATGCACAATAATTTATTAAATTTATTACCCTGACTATATTTCCCTTTGCTGGAAAGTTTTGGCGATTTTCCTGATCGTGGCACACTGAGCAGTGGTTGTCTGTGATCTGCAGCTGATTTCGCCGACCGCCCACTCCTAGGCTTGGGCCCTAGTCTTTCCCAAACAGATTTCACTTTTTTAACTTTAATTTGAATGTACCGCGAGACTGGGTCCCAACGCGAATGGCGTAGAACCAGCACCAGTTCCAGAGGTTCAGACGACTCTGGTAAAACCGGTATGAGTTCGTCCTCCTTAGATTGGAACGGAACTTCTACTTCTTCCTCATAAATCAGCTTTTCATCCGCAAACAATTCCAACACAAACTGGTCGTCGTTTTTGCCACATTTAGTGCTTTGCTAAACAATCGAAAAATTGAACTTAATCCTAACATTTGTTCTTTAAAAGTAGTTCCGTGAATAAACTGATACCGCATCATCTGGTCTTTTACACTTTCAGGAACTCCAAAGAATGCAGTTTCAGCTTAATCCATTATATAAACGGCAAATGTGGCCACACCTTCGTTAAAACCCTGAACCCTGTTATGAAACTTATCTAGCGCACGGCTAGTCTCCTCCTTACTGGAAAATTGTTGCCATAACGCCATTTTAGCTTTCTCATAGTTAGTTTTAACTGGGTATGGAAGCGAATCAAAAAATTTCTCTGCAAGAACATCTAAATAACAAGATAACTCATATGCGTGGTCATTTCCTTGTATATTTAGTGCTAAGAAATGCTTTTCAAGCTTTCGGAAAAACTTTGGTATACTAGTTTCGCTCATCCCTGTAAAATCTTCGAGACCCGTCGGTTTTTTTGCAAAGCGACGTCTAGATGAAAAATTTTGAACTTGGTTACTATACGTTGACTGTGAACTTGCTGTTCCAACAGTTTGCACGTTTTGTGCCGCATTTAACGTATTTAACTATACCGCGTGATTGTAATTTTGGAAATATTGAGGATCCTGATAGATCTTTGGGTTTGGATATGCAAAGCTGAATTCTAATAAGGGAATGTTTGACTAGCTATCGAAACAGGGGGTAAATTTATTTGTGTCTGTGTTAAAGGTTGTCCCAACAATGTACCGTTCAACCCGTTAAATTTTGTGTACCACCACCAGCCAATAATACCGGCGAAACATTCACCATACTTGTGGCTAATGTGTTTACTATGGTTGTTACCGGTGTATTAATATTTTGTTGTGTATTAAAATTTAATTGTATTTTCGAATCATTAAACGAACTTTCTTCCCCCGCCGACATTTCCAACGGATTAGTTTGCTGAGACGTTACCACCTCTGCTTGGGATAACGGCACTGATGCCTGTGTTACAGTAGCTTTTTTGCTCTCAGACATTTTTAAACTCTAAAAATTTGTTGTTTGTTTACTTTTTTTATTAATTTTACTATTTTGCTAAAATAAAAACCTGAAATTCTAAAATCCTAAAATTTTAGTAAGAAACCTAAAAAAATGAACCTTATAAGAATAAGTTTAAATTTTACTCGAATTTCTAAATAGTAAATTCTGAAAAGAACGATATCTAATTAATTTTTATTTTAAATCCTGAAACAAAATCTGAAAGAAAAAAACAAGTTATTTACGAAAAAAAAACAACAATATTGTAATTATTAATTTTACAAAATTTTTAGCCTCACTTAATTTTTGTTTTTTTTTTTTAATTTAACTGCTACCCTATCAAAAAACTATGTTAAACATGGACAACAGAGATTGTCCCCGAAAGCATTTTTATTAACGTTATAAACGCTCTCACTCAAGAACCTGATAGAAAAACGCTATACTGGCTCTGTTAAACAACAATAATGTTACCAATTTGGCGTTCCCGTTAGATGAATTGGTCCCTGGTTTAAATCTGGGTCGTCGGACCGAATTGTCACCGCTGAGTTTTCACTGACCTGTATAATCTACACAATATATTAAAGCGTTATTTTCCAAACAGGTCCCAGATACACAATGATTATATAACATAAATTAGTATCTTTTATATGAAATGATTTTATTATTTTTTAAATTTATAATTTTATTTCTTAAAATTACTCTGTACACGCTGCTTGTGACACATATATCATTTTAAAAATGAAACTGGCGACAAATCTGGAATGAATTTTGAAAGATCATATCTCCATAACGCGAGGTAGAATATGTACGGGACATATATCAGAGCATATCTTAGACTTTTGGCTCTTTTTTGACAAGGTTAGAAGAAAAATCTTTTTCTATGACGTCATTACTACAGTCGATGTGATTGAAAGAACCTGGTCCCAAAAAACAAAACTAATTTAATAAGAACACATAAAAATAATAACCCATAATAAGAGTCCATAAAAAATAAGAAACGCCGCTCGGTATGCTTTTAAAACATACTTTTTTGATTTTTTTTTTAAATTGGAGCAAAATCGGCTTGCTCAAATTTTTGTATGATTCGTTGAAAGCGCGTATATTTTAACAGTATACCAAGCGGCTTTTTTTATCTCGATAATAAAAAACTTTTGTTCTTTTATTTCATAAAGATCTTTGTAATTGTAAATTAATAAACGCATTTAATTTCTTTTTATTTTATTAATTAAAAATACCCACGTAACTGTGGAATTTACGGAATTTACAGACATGTAATTTTTTAAGTTCTAAACGTAATTTTATTAATATACTTTTTAATTAAAAATACAAAAGAAAAATATGCGTTGATTAATTTACAGCTCTAAATTAATTACAAGCAATTTTTATGAAATAGGCCCCAGATTTTTCATCACATCGGCCGTAGTGATGACGCCATAGAAAAACAATTTTTTTCTAACCTTTTCAAAAGATAGCCAAAACTCTAAGATATGCTGGGTGTACTTGTAAGTTTGAATCTAAAATCTTCTAATCATTGTAAAAATATTGCAAAAAAAGCAATAAACATGATTTTTAGATCGTTTCAAACCAAAAACTTTCGAGCATTAACCATAGTTTTTAAGAGTTTTGTGCGCCCTTTAGTAGAATATTGTTCCTAAGTTTGGTCTTCTTATTTATGCCAAGATATTGACCAAATAGAACAGGTGCAAAGATATTTTTCAAGACGTTTATTTTACCGGTGTGGTTTTTCTGAAGACAAATATCTTAATCGTTTAAAAAAATTTAATCTTGAACCACTAGAAGTAAGAAGAATTAAATTTGATGTCTTGATGTGCTATAATATTATACACAAACATAACGCACTTAATTTTAATGATTTTTACTCATGGGCAAATTTTATAGGCAAAAATGATCATAAATATAAATTAAACTTACCTTTAGTACATAAAAATATTGTTTTATACCTTTTTGCATCTCGAAGTGCAAAATACTGGAACAGCTTACCAAAAAATATTGTTGAAGCAAAAACGTTACTTTCTTTTAAAGAAAAACTTAAATCGTTTGATTTTTCGCTTTTTGTTAGGTTCGATAGACACATGTGAGAAGCCGTTTCGGCTCAGTGTGTTTCTCCCTTTTATCTTCATTTTCTAATCTTTACTTTTGTAATTCATGCTTTTTGTATTGGTTTTGTTTTTAACATGACTTTTGCTGTAACATCATGTACAAACCATTTCGCTTTAATAATTATTGTATTTATATAACATTGTTCGAATTTAATTGATACTTTTGTATAATGTACATTATTTATGCTTTTTTTATGTAGATAAAAGATTTCAATTTCATATATGTCCCGTACATATTCTACCTCGCGTTATGAAGATATGATCTTTCAAAATTCATTCCAGTTTTGTCGCCAGTCCGCATCATTTTTGTATAGATTATAGTTTCAATTAAAAAAGAGAACATTCTTAAATTTTACCGTTTTTAAGATGGTAATGATTAACGTTAACGATAAAAGTGGATCCTTGAAAATTAACAGTGAATTATTTTACTTGCAATTATTAATTATTCAGAAGTATAGTCTGTAAAAAGTTTGTGTGGACTGCCAATAGAACTGCAAAAAAAATGTTAAAAAAAACGTAAGAAAAGTAAAAATACCAAAAAATAACAAAATGGCTTTATACAAAAGTCATAGTGTAGTTTTTTTGCATAATAAATAAACTTATGAAAAAAAATAATACTTTAAACGAGGCTATAACCATACATGGGCAAGTTGGCCCGGAGTGGGGGGGTTAAACCCCAAATTAGGGTGGGGGGTTAAAATCCGAGAAACGCAAAATACCCATATCGTTTTTTTTCTGGAGTGCATTTTACCCATATCGTTTCTCGATTTTAAAGGAAAAATTGGTAAAAAACGCTAATTTTGGGTCAAAAAGCCCTTTTTATTGCATTTTTGAGCTTTTTATTGCTTAAAACATTCATTTTGACCTCAAAATTTATGTTTGGAGGCAGTTAGAAGTCATTTTAAACACATTTTTTTTTCTTCATTTTTCCAAAATTGGGGGGGGGGGGGTTTTAACTTTCCCCCCCCCCACTTCTGAGTGGGGGGGGTTAAACCCCCCCTTCTCAGAATTTGGGGGGTTAACCCCCCCCCAACCCCTTCCCCCCTCTGTGCCCATGTATGGCTATAACTACGTCGATGCAGTCAATACGTCAACACGTCGGCTGTTCTTCTTGCTTTGTTATGTGTTAAGCAATATACGCCAAAAAACATCGCTAATTATAGGTTTGTTAAGAGCGGGTCCGGCACAAAAGAGTCCAGAAAAAATTGCAGCTGGCACAAAAGAGTCCTGGCACCAAAGAGCCCTGGAGAAAATGCATTTATGCGCCCAAGCGTATCAAGTGTTGAGGTCGGCACTAAAGAATCCTGGCATAAAATCTAATTTTCACAACTAATATACAATGTTCACACCTCAGCTGTTTTCCAGTTTTTTATTTGTTTTTTTAAATTAGCCTTTTAAGAGGTTGTGTAAAAAAATTTCGCCGTTAAAAAATTAATGTTTTTAAGTATTTTTATTATTTAGTTATTAAAACGCTTAAAGCTTTGTAAAGCGTTTAAAAAATACGATCATTGTTGTATTTCGGTATAAATGATCAAACTAGTGTTTTTGTCATAATTGAGTGTATCTTAAACAAAATCATGTCTAAATAATGATTTTAGTTGGTTGGCATAAATTTTTTGTTCATAGTTAAAATATTACAATTTTTATCAAAAAAGTGTTTTGGTCATAATTGTAAGGACAACCAGAAATTTTAAGGACTTTTAGCATAATCACAAATTTATTTTATAATTTCAAAATTAAAAACAATACGTTATAAACATATTTAAAAATATTATAAAACATTACGACAGATTACGACAGACTTTTGAATGTAGAGAAAGATTTTGCATGATGACCATATTAATAATGGGAAGTGGGATAAAAATGGATACCAAAAATACCTAAAAAGTAGTTAATAAATAAAAAAACATAAAAAATAAATTTTAATAAAAAAAATTGAATGTATTGAATAAATAAACTGAATAATAATTGATGGATCTATTAATAAAACGTACACCTTCTAATGTAATGCCAAATTCTCTTCGATACATTTAAATTTCTGTCTTAATCCTTTATTGTTTTTTAAACAAGTTTTTACTTTCAAAGTGGTATACTGGCTTTAAAAAGTGCTCCAGATCTAAACCAGAAAAAATATGTTAACAGATGTGATTTTTCTACCCTTTAATATCAAGCTCCGGGGCTCCAGCCATTTCAAACAAATGGGGAGTCGGGAGTCTGTCTTTTGACTTGTTCCTATGTTAGCACGTTGTTTAAAACTCCTGATAATGTTTTAATTTTGATGTTTTTGTTTAAGGAATCTTATTTAAATGAATGAATGAAATGGTTTTCTAACATGCCTCCGGTGCAGTTTTACAACTTGTTACTTTTCTCCAGAAATGATTGAAAACTGTAATTATTGGAATAAACATTTGTTTTCCCAAGAAAACTTAAAAAAAAACAAATTTTTAGCTAAAAATCTTTTAAATTTACTGTCCGTCGTTACTATAACACAAAGAGTCACAATAAGTATAAAATCAACGTGACTCTGACTCATTTTGTTCAGATTATTTGTGTGTTAAGATATAAAAAGAGTCACAATTACGAGTATTTTATGACATTGTGTCAACGAAGTGTTGAAATACGTCATAAACTGGAAGACAGCTGATGTGTGATTGTATGTCAGCTGTAAAATATTGATTTTATGCCTGACCTTTTTTGTGCTCGCAGCGCTCGCAGTGCTTGGGCACATGAACGCATTTTCTCCAGGACTCTTTTGTGCCAGCTGCGATTTTATTCAAGATTTTTTTGTGCAAGAACTCTTTTGAAGGTGAGCCGTTAAGAGCTATTCTTTTTGATATAGGTGATTTCTGTGAAAGTATATATGATGTTGTGCATACCCTGATGACATATGAAGTCTAATGTACAATACTAAAGAAGCCTACAACAAACTATAATCTTAAAAAGTTTCTTTAAACATTCTTATATTAAAAATTTAACATCCAATCAGATCCACGATTTGATGGCATTTGATTGAATTAATTTTTGTGGTTTAAGTCAAAAGAATTTAAATTTTAAAAGTTTATTTTTTTTATAAATTTTATAAATTTAAAAATCATCACCACTTACCAAGAAGACTAGAAATTCGATCAGATCTTAGTAGCCAAAACCGTGTTTTAGGTTTGCAACTAGGATAGTTTTTTTGTTTTTTTCTTAATATTAGAAGCATCTTTTTAATGGAAGGCTCCTATTGCTCAAATTTTTTGTGCTTTTGAGGAAAAAACTAAGAACCTAACAGTGCATCTCCTTTTTTTAAAAGTTTTTAAAAAAAACAAATAAGAACGCAAAATTTTTCTTAATTCCACCTTTTTACAAAATATACATAAATCAACCAACTTTAGCCCTTAAAAAATTTGCATTTAGGTTTAAATTAAATAATTTGATAGGTTTAAATTAAATAATTTGATAAAGAATTATTAAAATACAGTTTTTAATCTTTGTTAATAATCCGTTTTAGTGAAATATTTTGAATGATTTTGAAGTCGATTCAATACTATAAATATCGCGGTCAGCCAGATTTTATTTGCCTATAGTTATTCATGTAATTTTTTTTCGTGCTTAAAGATTGTTTTTATTTCAGTTCAGATTCAGCTTATCTCCAATGTATGGGAAAGTGCCAAAGACCTTGCGAAGAGCGAATGCAGGTGGAACACAGTAGCCGAATAAACAATTTGGCCACAGACACCTACTCCAAAAATATGGCCTTATTTTTATTGGTGGTGTTTTAATTTTATTAACTTTTACTTCTAAAATAATGCTTACTCTATAGATATAAAGAATGGTTGGGATTTAATTTCAATTAATCATGTCTTCATTTAAGACCAAAAGTATCATTTATATCATACCTCACCTTGCAATGTACAGTTTAAATTTTTTTTTATTTCCTTTTTGCATGTATTATAATTTTTTGACATGAGTGTTACGATGCAAATTTTGAGAATTTTAGAGTATTTAGGAATTAAAAATAAAAAAAACTAATTCTCCGCTATGTTAGTTAGATATATGCACTTAAAGTTCAAGTTTTATCCACCAAAACCCAGAATTTTGTACAGACTGCATTTTCCTGATATTAAACATTCAAAAGCCACACATATAATAAAAGGCATTTATAGAATAGATTAAACACATATACTTTTTATATATACTTTTTATAAATGAGTTTGTGAAACCATAAATTAGGTTTACATATTAAACAGAATTTTTAACTTTAGAAAAAGACAAAGGCCAGCAACTAAAATGCTGAACATAAATAATAAACATTTGAAAAACCGTTAGGTTATCTAATTTACACAGTTTTGTTTTATCGTTTTATATCATAACTAAAATTTATTTGTTTCAAATTATAGTTATTTCTTTTAGTTTTTTAGTTTTTTAGTTTACAATCAATAAAGACGAAATACATAGTTTAAATGGGATTTTTTTTTAGAAAAATTATATGTGTGCGAACATTAGTGATTGCAATGCAGCAGTGAAGTCATTGTCCATGGTGGATATTTACTATACGACAAGAGCTTATTTAAAAGTAGAACAGACACCCAAATCGGAAGTTTTTGCATTAATAAGTAACATTGGAGGACAATTGGGTAGTACATTATATTTTTATTTTAAATTAAAAAAAAAGAATTTTTTAAAAATATTTTTTCTTTCTTTTTTTCTTTTGATACTTAGAAGCAAGCGAAGGTTATGTCTTAGGGCTTTAGAATTTTTAATGCAAGTTTCTATATGGGTTGTGGGCTCTGTTTTGAAATTCAGCCGGACGTGAACGTGAACAATTACGTGAAATTTTACCCCTTCCCGTGATGGCTTTTTGCCCCGTTACAAACGTAAGATCTTCGTACGACAAAGGTAAAACCTTCGTCTCACAGTGCTAGTATTTTCGTATGACAAATGTCGTACGTAAACCTTACCGCAGTAAACTCTGCGCATGACCTAAGTCGTACTTTCGTCATACATAATTTTTGGTGGGCGAACAGTGCCCAGTAAGCGAGAAAATTGAAATGGTTAAAGCTGCATGGTAGCAATATATAAATTTTTGCAACATGAAATATCCTACGTAATACACTATCCGTGAGAAAATCTGCAGATTGCTACCGTACAGCTTTAACCATTTCATTTTGCTCGCTCACTGGGCACTACTCGCGTATGTATAACAGAAGTGCAGCATAGGTCATAGGAAGGTTTCACGGTTGTAACTTAGAAAAAGGCAATCACGGGATAGGCTTAATAATTTTTTTAAAAATTTTTTTCAAAAATTTAATGTTTATTGAGACGAAAATAGAGTTTTTATGATTTTTTAATTGGGCGAAACTTGCTTTTGTTCCCACAAAATGTAACTCAATATGTAAATTTAAGTTTAAAATTAGAAAATGATTTTAAAGCAATCATTTTTAGTTTTTATAAAGGTAATGTCTCTCAAAGCCTTAAATTTATTTATCCAAAAAATGTCATAAAAATATTTGATAAAACACAAAATTGTGCGTGTGCAACTCTTTTCTGATGGTTTAATAAAGGAAAAGTTTTAAATTTTTAAAACGGAATAATAAATTAAGAATATTAGGCTTATAATTTGTACGCAAACCAACAAAATAACAAAAACGAAACTGGGCCTAATTTTGACATCTAATAATATAGGTTGGCAAAAGGAGTAGGGAGCAGTTTTCCAAATCGTTCAGCATCTCAAATCTCAAATCCAAATCGTTCATATTTTGCTCCTTTAGCATCTCGCCGTGGGGGAAAATGAACGCAGAACGTTAGATGATGCAAATCATTTAATTATAATAATTTTATGTAATAAAATTACGTAATAAAACAGAGATTTTACTGATTGGCTAATTTAAACTGTGAATTTTAGCATACTGAGAACTTTAATGCTTTATATTTCATTTATACATAGCTTATTCAAAATCATAGATGAAAAACTGATTCCAAGAACTAATCCATCTTACTCGCCACAAATGAGTCAGAGCTCCTTTAAAAATGGTGGGGGCGGTTTATTCCAAACCTTAATGGGTGTTGGAAATAAACCGATTTAGTGAACTAAAACTATGTGCTAGAAATGAAACATTAACCTTCTGGGTTAAAAAAAAACAGAAAAACGATAAATATTAAATTTATTTAACTATAAATGAATTCAACTGGTGGGTGGATATCCTGGCTTCGTCCTACGTGCCGCAAAAAAGTCAGAGCTCCTTTAAAAACATGGTGGGCTCGGTTTATTCCACACCTTAATGAGTTAGGAATAAACCAGACCAGTTAACGCGATATTGCGTTTCCCCTTCAAAAACCCCGCGATTTTTTTGTTAAAAACATGAAACAACAGCAGTGATTTGATAAAGTTTGTCTACTATTTTTGCCTACATTTCATTTTTTTCATAAAAATTGCTGGTTTTTTGTCCGGGAAACGCCATATCTCAACAAATACTGCACCAATCTTAACAATCAAGGTATTAAATTAAAGTGGAAAGTAGCCGGTTTTTTGAGTGCCTATTTTGTAATTATAATTTTATTACCCATTGAGCAATCTTTCAAGTACAAAATTGTCAAAAAATGCCATTTTTGGAGGTTATCATATCTCCTAAACCACTGGCGATATTTCGATGAAAAAAATTTTGTGGGGTTTTGAGGGAAAGCCTAAGATTTTCACAAAAAAATTTAAAATCGAAGACAAAAAGTTTGACCGCATTTTTAAATGAGGTATATTATATTTTAAATTATTCTATAGAAGTGATGTGCCCCGTAGCTCCGAGCTCTGGAGACTCCGCCTTTAGGAGCTCCGGAACAACCCCAGGAGCTCTGAATCTCCGTCTTATTTTTGTACTTATTTCATTAATAATTAAAGAGTGATGCCGTATATTATTTTGTCAAAATTTGTTTTTTTCAAATTAATTTTTTTAAAATTTATTTAATACGCTAAAAATAAACTTAAAATGCAATTAGAGTATCTTTAAATATATTTAAAGCTTAAATAAGCTTTAAAATCGCTCATTTAATGGGCGGAGCTCCGGATCTCCTTACTGTCAACATGACAGTAACCACCGACTTTAAATTAGCTTGAGTGTTATTATTATGTAGGATTTTTTTAGCTTACAGTGAAATATAGATAGCGCTAAAAACTCAAAATCTCCACTTTGGTAAATTTAGAAATTCCATTTGATCACAGAGATACTTTAATATTCTTAATTTAATACTTTATTAATTAAGACATAATCAGCAATGCGGAAGGATTGTTTTATTAATATGGAATAATATGGACAAATAACGGGATCAAAAGTTGATAGCTCAGATACCGTGATCAATTTAAAAAGTGTAAAAGTAAAGTTTATTTGCGAATTAATGTTTTTAAGCTTGAGTTCCAAAAAATTTAAATTGAGTTTGCTTGTTTTGTCGCAGGGTGTCACTTAAATCTTTTATTTTAAACTTACTCATATTAGTAATGTTTCAATGTTAATATAAACAATTTGTGTGTAAAACAAACGTTGCTGGAAGTGTAACATAAAATCAAAGGCAAATCACGTTAACAGAAATGCATGATTTTTGCAGAGTATCATTTTTTTTATTTTTTACCTTGCAGGCACAGCACAGGCACGGGTTGCTTAGCACAGGCACGGGTTGCTTAGCACAGGCAGTTATTTGACCCAAATTTTAGGTAAATAACCGAGTCATGTTTGATGATGCAAATTTAAATATTAATTATAAAGCATTGACAATATGAGTCAATTTAAAGTGTAACACAGTGGCAGTTTAAGATTTAAACGACATCTCATGACAAAACAAAACAGCAGAATCATGGGTGGCGCGGGAGCGCCACGGGGTGATTTAGCCCCGTGGCGCCGCGCCAACCATAATTAGAGAACGTGGGTAAATTTTGAAATTCAGAACGTTCTTCTTCTTCTTCTTCTTCTTCTTCTTCTTCTTATTATTATTATTATTCCAACGCTCCATTCTTAAAAACGATATTTCTCATTCGTTACTGATTGATCAAAAATAAACATGGGCTCATTAGAAAGAAGAAGGAATTACGCAACTTTCTTAGGAAGCACTTTTTTCATTTAGGTCCTTGTTATCGATTTATTGATCAAAATAAAAAATTGAAAAATAGACAAATAAAAACTCCCAACCGCACAATAACAGCCTTTTGGCACCAATAAGGATTGTACAGAGCAGACAACCAACATCCCCTCATAAAAACCGCACAAAAATAGCAGACCGGTTTTAATTGGTGGCAGAAACGGCGCCAGTTCCCAGCGCCAGTTCCCAGCGCCATCTGCTTCAACCGCGCGGAAAACGGCAAAAACAACAGAGTACTTTTTTTAATTCTTGCATTACTGATGACAAAATTAATTCAAAGTTTTATTTATTAAAAAAATAATAATAAGCGTCGGTGGCGCGGGAGCGCCACGCGCAGTAATTATCGGTGGTGCGGGGTGCCAACTGCAATTTAACCCACGGCACCGCGCCAACTATACTTAGACAACGTGAGTAAATTTTGTTATTGCACGGCATCGCGCCAACTATATTTAGAGAACGTAGGTAAACTTTGTCTGGAGCGCATCTGCACCGCACTAACTATAATTAAACAACGTGGGTTAATTTTGTAATTTAAATTCATCTTCTTCTTATTATTATTTTTTATTTTATCTCGGCAACGGAATGATTATAAACATATGTCATTGCGCAGCTAAAACTATAGTTTATTAGGCTATTTTTTAATTTAATTCAAAAAAAGTGGTAGACTAGCCTTGAAAAATGCTCTAAGAATAGAGCAGGAAAAAGGTGCGATTTTTCCCCCGGGCGTATGTTTAGACAGAAAAGATGTAGACTAGTCTGAGATGGACATTATGTGGACTATAGGAAATTTGCATTTGGTTTGGCCAGCTGCTCACTAAATAAAAATTTCTACGATATGATAATGATTTGTTTATACATTGATCTAATCACACAGCACTGTTGCATTTTTTTTTAGTTTGATGAAATGTCAATTGAAAAAATCATACTCACAGCAATCTTTGACAAGCGCGAAATCGCCACTTTTTCAAATTTATAGTTGTTTCTTAACATACAAATATAACCTTTTAATTAAAAAAGTGGCGATTTCGCACTTGTCAAAGATTGCTGTGAGTATGATTTTTTCAATTGACATTTCATCAAACTAGAAAAAATGCAACAGTGCTGTGTGATTAGATCAATGTATAAACAAATCATTATCATATCGTAGAAATTTTTATTTAGTGAGCAGCTGGCCAAACCAAATGCAAATTTCCTATAGTCCACATAATGTCCATCTCAGACTAGTCTACATCTTTTCTGTCTAAACATACGCCCGGGGAAAAATCGCACCTTTTTCCTGCTCTATTCTTAGAGCATTTTTCAAGGCTAGTTTATATTTATTAAAGCTCAAAAATTCAGTTTTCAATTTTTGTAGATCTGCTTTATTTTTCTAATAAAAGTAGTAAACACAACAATAAAATAAACTTGGGCATCAAAAAAGATAAACTTTTTTATTAGTGAAAAATAAAAAAACCGATGTTTCTTATGCTGGTTAGAACATACTTTTCCAAGTTTTTCCTAAAAAAAAATTAAGTACTATTGGAACGGTGAGTTTTTATGACGGTTTAATGCGGCCAATTTTCGTGTTTAAATTTGTTTTTAGGCCCAGATTTTTCTTTGAAACTTGAGGATTTTTGGGTGTTGGCACCACCAACGCGAGTCTACACCAAATGAGTCAATTTACGAAGATTTATTTACCAAAATTACGTTGATTTACATAGAATACATAATTATTTTAAGTTGAAATAACAGTAAGAAGAACAAGGAGCGATAAATATGCGCTATGAATTTATTCATGTTTTCTTATACTCGGTATTTTGTTTACCCAAAATGAAGAAAAGTAACATTTCACATTTGTAATTGTATAACAGTGGTACTTGCGTTAAGTGAACACACAATACAAAAGTGATTTTTGCCTTCTCTGTATTTGTTTAAAGTTTGTCGACACTTCTAATAATTTGTATAGCGATAACGTATAAGATGTCTCGCAACAAATTATTTTTAAGATGTTTAATTTTAATAAATTTAATTTAAAATATAAAATTTTGTTAAAAAAACTCTTGAGCTTAACGCTTAGACTCCTACCGCTTAAAATGTCCGAAGCATGATATTGGAGGATAAGAACATCATTAGTTTATATTAGTGATGTTTCGGAGCGAAGTGGAGCTTCACAATTAGGAGTTTCGGAGCAAAATCGATCTCTGGAGCTTTCCGTTTAATTTTTTTAGCTAATTTAAAAAATATTTAAAGAGTAATAATGTTTTAGATTATTTATTTAAATTAAAAAAAAATTATATAATATAATAAAAAAAGTCTTAAAAATACAAAGACAGTAATTTAGAATGTATTTCAAGCTTAAATAAGCTTTGAATTGCTCATTTAATGGGCCGAGATCTTGCTGAGCTCCGAAGCTCCCTCTGCTTTAAATGGTCGCACATATTATTGTAGGGTTGGGAAATTTAGTAGTTTATATTAGTGATGCTCCAAAACAGAGCGAAGCTCCGCTTTCAAAATCTCCGGGTCAACCCCCAGAACTTTGGAGCTCTTTATACAACTGCTTAACTAATTCATTGCAAAATTGAAGAGTAATGTCATATATTAAAATTTTTTTGCAAACTAAGGCTAAGATTTTTATTTTAATTTTAAAAATAGCCAATAAATTTAATAAATAAATTTTAGATTGCGCATAGAATAGTGATGTTTTTACCCTCCAATATCGTGCTCCGGAGCTCCGACCTCAGCTTCGACCGGAGCTCGAAAACGGAGAGAGCTCCGCCCATTAAATGAGCGATTTTAAGCTTATTTAAGCTTGAAATACATTTAAAGTTACTCTATCTTGATTTTTTAAGACTTTTCTAGCGTATTAGATAAATAAAAAAAAAGAATTTGCAAAAAAATTTGACAAAATAATATATGGTATCACTCTCTAATTATTCATGAAATTAGACCAAAAATAAGTCCAGCTTCGGGGGTTGCTCCGGAGCTCTTAAAGAGAGCTCACCATGTGCCCCAGAGCTCCGCAGCTCGGAGCTCTGGGGCACATCATACTAGTATAGAATAATTTAAAACATAATACCTCATTTAAGGGGCGGAGCTTCACTCAAAAATTTTTTGCAGGGCGATCAGTTGGATGTTTTACCGTTGGAAAAATTTTTAAACTTGTGAGATTCCTTTTCAATTTGAAAAGCAACTTTATAAAAATCATTTAAACTTAGAAAAAAACTCTAGCGAAGGTCGAGAGCTTTTCTTAACAAAATCC
>JASAMX010027282.1:0-15100 GCA_030248175.1 Microlaimidae sp. YZB2_3
GCTCTTCGTTCAGTTACGTATTGCTCCCAAAAACATACGATTGTCAAGTTTTTTATGTATGATATTTTATACATTTAAATCTAAGTATAAAGTCGTGAGTCAAATAATCCAACAACGGATCTTTGGGAATCTTTAAAACCCATTGCACGGTAAACTTTATTATCCTAAGCCTAAGCAAAACCCAAAAATTAAGCTAAACGTTATCATAATATTTTAATAATAGTGTGCTTTTTGAAATACCCGAATAATTTACTGTTAAAAAAGGCAAGCAATTGTTTTTCGGAAAGTATTTTACTAAAATGTTTTATTTGCAATTATTTCTGCAGGTATTTTTTCCGTTGATGCATTTTTAAGAATTCGTTTTATTTTCAACACACCACGAAAAATAAGCACAAAAATGTTTTGACAGCACAATCAAAGCATAACAGCAACCTTAATGCTTATGATCTTTCAAGTCGTCTAGTAGATTCTCAAGATTTTTAAAGCTAGTTATTATATAAAAAAATTCACGAAAATATATACAAATTACACGAAAATGTTTTAATGTTATGAAATTATTATTTTTGTTTTATGTCTACTAGAATAATTTTATTTTTATAATCCTCTTTTTTCAGTCAGTCAAACAACTAAATGATATTTAAACATAATAAACTATTGTTATGCAATAAGTTTATTCCGTTTTATGTGGGAAGGTTATATTTTTTGCTTGTCAGTACCCTCGTGTCCCCCTTGCATAATGGATCGATTTTGATACCCAAATATGGTGAACGCAATTTTTTTAAGCCCAGTACCTTCGTGTCCAGTACCCTCGTGTCCAGTACCCTCGTGTCCAGTACCCTCGTGTCCAGTACCCTCGTGTCCAGTACCCTCGTGTCCCGTTCCCTTTAAAAATATATGCTTAATTTACGTTTTTAGTCTAATGATATAAAAAAATTACAAAAAATTTCATATTCTTAATGTGTTTGATAGTGTTTTGAAACAAAAAACTCATTGCTTTAGTCTATTTGTGAAACCGTTTCAGAGCTAAAAACATCCTGAAAGTTTTATCATTAGATTCAGATTTTAGTTTCAGATCGGAAACTGACGTCTGAAAAGTAAAATACAAAACAAGTGTTTTTGGTTCAGAAATCTGAAACAATTTCTCTGAATCTGAATTCAGATTTCAGAAAGATTAAAGACATAAAAGGTATTTAAGAGTTTGAATCTGAATCAGATTCAGAAATCTGAATAGGTGAAATATCGACCCCTGGAAGACTTTAGCTTTAGGGAGACAGTTATTAACTATAATATAGTTATATATCAGCAAAAACAGTATTGCAAAACTTAAAATGTAAGTGGGTAACCACGTAAGGTCATAATGCTCATAATAACATGTAAGATTATTGGTTTTTACTAGAAAACAAAGCTTTTAAGCATTACTATATAACATACGATGGCGGTCACTATAGATTGACCCTGACCGTTAATTAACGGTTTTTTCTCTATTCATTAGTATGAGAAGTCAGTGTCGCACATAGACATTTTGTTGGTGTACTAGTGGAAAAAGCTGTGGGCACTGCGTATGAAAATTTGATTGAAAGAAAACAAATGTATTTGTGGTACAATTGGTACAAAAATAAGTTGCACTTGAAGCAAAAAACAGTAAACAACGTATTTATGCCCATTAATAAATATTTTTGATATTCATCAATAAAACGAAGGAAAAAATCAAAAAAATTTTTAATAACAAAAGAAATATTATTTATAATCTAATAGGCATGAAAATACAGTAAAGTGTTTATATTCTCTAAACTATACCCGGAAGGTTCAATCTTAAAATAATCCCAGAGTTGTGTGTATATTTGGATTTTAACAGAGACAAAAACACAATTTGATGTTATTATATTTTAACTAGAAAGGCGAAAGACCTTCGGGTCCTTTCTCTTTTATTTTGATATTGCGAGGAGATAATTAAAACTCGCCAATAACCTATAAAAAGGAAAAATATTCCATTATTATATTTATTAAAAACACTGCTTTTTTTAGGCTTTAGGCTGTCACATTTTTTGCATATTGCTAATAGTTGAATTATCAGAAAAACCTTAGCGATTGAAATTATTGATTTTGACAATTATTGAAGTTTACTTTATAAAAGTTGTAGGGTTTTAAGCGATCTATCAATTAGATGTAATCACGATAGTCAAAACCCTCCCATTTAAAAACAATTGTTCAATGTTAAAGACCTTCACAGAGTTAAGACTTTATAGAATCATTTTTAGCCAATTAGTGCTTGGGTAAAAATGGAGATCTTTCATTTATTGGAGATCCAATTTTTTCCAAAACGCTAATTGGCTAAAACGATTCTAACAGCTCTTCCCACAACCCACAGAGCAAAAAATATATGACGTAATCACGAATACTATATGAGATTTTGAGGGCCCTAAAATCCTGACTTGTATTCAAATAATTATAAAGTTATAAAAACTATTAAAAAATTAAAAAAACGCTAAATAATTTGAATTAATCGAAATATTACCTATCATAGTTTTAATTTTGCGTGATAACGCGTAGAAGTATTTGTAGGCCACCAAAATAAACCAAAACAAACAAAATGATCAATATTGTATTATAACTAGCGTGTTTTACAATCGCAACTTTCTTTGTTTAGGGTCATATAGTAAATGTCATGTTATCTTAATGTAACTATTTTTAATACATATTACCTAATTTTTTTCTGATTTTTTCCTAACTTTTATATTAACGAGGCCATAAGTAATTATATCAAAATCTTAAAAACCAAGTTTTAATAACTTGTGTTCATTGTTAATTTTTTTTTGTCCTGAAAAATAATACTTCTGCGGAAAAAACTTTTATTCCAATCATTCAATTTTTTAAAAAGGTTTAGTAGCAAATTTATTCCATTACATAACATTTTTATATTTTTATCTGAAAAAAAAGGTAAAAAACCGAGTCCGTCTTGATTTCGGCCTCTGATAATTTTGAAAATAAAAACGACGGCTGCTTTGAGCTTTAAAATAACTTAAAAAAATTTTTTAAGGGTGACCTCCCCAAACATTTTTTAAATGGTACAAACAAAGTGCACCTTTTTGTTTTTTTAAAATTTTTTCTCGACACTACTAAAAATAAATACTAGACACCATAACCTGTCTTTTGGTATATAATTTTTCAGAAAAGAAATTTTTTGTTTAAAACAAGCCCTCAAAATTGGGTAATTAAAAAACTTCCGCGTTTCAGATCCTTTTGGTGATGGCAGCTAAGTCTTTATGTTTATGAGTATGGAGATTGTTTTTCCATAATGAAGAAACTTTTGATGCGTCATTCTCTTAATAATGTTAAAACTCGTTTTTATAAAGTTTTTAATATCTTAATATAATGGGGAATTGTTATTAAAAATTTTTTTATGCTTATCAAAACAATTTATACGCGTATTTTCTAGTACTGATAAAGATAATGCGCAGATTCGAAATGTCACGTTTTCACCCCGCCTACACTATAAAGGGTCCGGGCAGTAATATTTTACGCACCAAAAAACCTAATCTTAAATTTTTCGGCAATTTCATCATTTTTAACTTTTGATCGGTCGATTAGTCGATCATCATCATCATGATCTAAAAAAATAATTATGAATTTATTTTATTTTTACAATTATTTAATACTCGAAAATTCTAGAAAATTGTGCAGGTTTATTCTGGTTTATTTTTCGGCTTTTTACGTCAAAGTTATACTTTTTTAAAAATTTTTTTAATTATAAATTTGATTATATTAAAATTAATATTGTTGTATTGTAAATTATAAAATTTATTATGAGGTTGTTTTACAATTCACTATAACTTTTTTGGCTGATAGAAACGCAATAAAACTTTATTATCTAGCATAACAAAATTTTTGGTTCGCGGTTCCGCCGCAAAAACAAAATTTGTTATAACTGGTTTTTTTAGAAATTGAAGTATAAAACCCTTTAGGATTTTTTCGTTCAAGAAGCGCACAGAAAATCCAGAAGGCATTCCGCGCCACCGTTGATCAGTAGTAAACGCCGCGTCCGAATTTCCATTGTCGTCAAGTTTAACATTGAGCAGCGATGGCGGGGAGTTTTTTCTGCGGATATGCAGCGAAATAAATTCAAAAGGTTTAAACTTGATTTAACACAAATATGCCTAAAGTTATGAAAATAATAAATTGTGCACTTTAGACAAAGAATTTTATTAGTTTTTTCAAACAAAAGAAATTAAAATATTATCAAGAGTTTTTAACAACGTGCTAACATAGCAGCTAGTCAAAACTGGTTTGGTGGACCGGTTCTTAATAACATTGAATTTTTCAGTGTTTCTACAGCTCTAAATTTAAATAGAAAAGTACATGTACTTATTTATCATGACTGGTCAACTTTGAAACATAAATTGCTGCTGGAGAAACATTTTTACAAACTATAATATTACTATTTTCAAATCATTTTAATTATTTAAAATAATAAATATTCATGAATAAGTTAGCATAGTTTTACTTTGGTATGTTCCTGAACTAAGGTCATATTTATCGTTAAATACTACAACAACTATTAAAGCAAAAGGTGAAATAAACGAATTGTCATCAATTATTGTGAATAACAAAGGTGGATAATACGATAATCCGGGACAAAGGTGTGACACTCGTGTTTAACAAACGCGGCCATGCGAAAGACAACCAGCGGACGGACGGGTGTCATCGTGACGGACGGGTGTCATCGTGACGGACGGGTGTCATCGTGACGGACGGGTGTCATCGTGACGGACGGGTGTCATCGTGACGGACGGGTGTCATCGTGACGGACGGGTGTCATCGTGACGGACGGGTGTCATCGTGACGGACGGGTGTCATCGTGACGGACGGGTGTCATCGTGACGGACGGGTGTCATCGTGACGGACGGGTGTCATCGTGACGGACGGGTGTCATCGTGACGGACGGGTGTCATCGTGACGGACGGGTGTCATCGTGACGGACGGGTGTCACGATAAATAGTTTGAAAACCATGTTTCTAAAGATATTTATTTAATCTTCTTGGCTGGCTTCCAAATACTTAGCTCAGCATTCTCAAGAATATAATATAGATGTAATGCATAAATAAAAAAAATGCTTTACAGTAAAAGCATAAGTCACTTAGTTTTAAAGAAAGTAGTTTGACATAATCATTTGTTTTTTTTTTTGAAACATCTTTTAAGGTTTTAATGGGTTTTTTCTACACTTATTCAGGTGTTATTTTGAGTACCGAGCGAAGGGGGATAAATCTTTACTGGATGTATTTAATGAGCCTTCTTCCTTTTCTTCAAAAAAATAATAATAAAGTGGCAAATAAAAAAATATCCCCAAAATCAAAACAAAATGACAAAGGACCATGGAATAAATCAATAAAAACCTTGAATATATTTTATATTTTACAAATTAAAGGATTGTAAAGAACACAACAAATGCATATTTTGTAATTTTTTTAAATAAGAAATACAAAAAAACTAAATACAAACTAATACATTTTTTAAAAAAAATACCGCAGATTTGTCGGAATTTTAATGCAAAATAAAGTTCAGTTTACATTATTTTTAAAAATTCCCCAAAACACCAAAGAAAAGTAAAAATATTGCCTATTAAAATTATTTACGGTAGCGCAGTGGATGGTCTTTGGATACGCATTTGAGGGTCCTAAGTTCGAACCCCTCAGGAGTCGTGTTTTTTCTCGCCTAGGCATATTTCTAACATAAACATTAATTTTTAATTTCATTTCTTTATTTTTTTACATGAAAAAAAAACCCGAATGAAAATAACGAATACTTATTTTAAAGAAATTACAATTGTGCACATTTGCATGTCATATCCTTTTGCTTCTTTCAAGTATCATTTTTAAACTAAACTGAAAATTTTTTTGTTCCTGGTTATTTTTTAAACAAATAGTCCTTTTAAGTAATTGTGGGCATATTTTTCATATTTTTTAATTTATTTTATGACCAATTAATACAAATGTAACTTCTTAATTTGTTTTCGCGGTTTTTTATATTAAAAGAGGTTAAATTTGCCCTTATTTAAATTATTTAAATTTGTATGAATGTGATTTTATACTAGCATAATAATATATTTGTTTTATTTATTCTGGTTTTCACGCAGCATCTGTTTTTTGTCGCTTATTCGAGTTTTCAAAAAAGGTACGGTATTAAATTGTAAGTTTTTGAAAGTCAGCCAGCAAGACAAAATATGTTTAACAACATGGTTTTTAAAGCATTTATCGTGACACCCGTCCGTCACGATGACACCCGTCCGTCACGATGACACCCGTCCGTCACGATGACACCCGTCCGTCACGATGACACCCGTCCGTCACGATGACACCCGTCCGTCACGATGACACCCGTCCGTCACGATGACACCCGTCCGTCACGATGACACCCGTCCGTCACGATGACACCCGTCCGTCACGATGACACCCGTCCGTCACGATGACACTCGTCCGTCACGATGACACCCGTCCGTCCGCTGGTTGTCTTTCGCATGGCCGCGTTTGTTAAACACGAGTGTCACACCTTTGTCCCGAATCATCGTATTATCCACCTTTGTGAATAATTATTAAAAGATTCCCAAAAAAAACTCATTATATCCTAAAAGGATTATGATAATTACTGTTTTATAAAAAAAATTATACCTTAATAATTTTTTTGGTTTGGTTTTACGTGCACCCGGTTATCGACTAAACGACTAACTGCCTGTATTGGATCAAAGGTGGATAATACGATCATCCGGGACAAAGGTGTGAAACTCGTGTTTAACAAACGCGGCCATGCGAAAGACAACCAGCGGACGGACGGGTGTCATCGTGACGGACGGGTGTCATCGTGACGGACGGGTGTCATCGTGACGGACGGGTGTCATCGTGACGGACGGGTGTCATCGCGACGGACGGGTGTCATCGTGACGGACGGGTGTCATCGTGACGGACGGGTGTCATCGTGACGGACGGGTGTCATCGTGACGGACGGGTGTCATCGTGACGGACGGGTGTCATCGTGACGGACGGGTGTCATCGTGACGGAGGGGTGTCATCGTGACGGACGGGTGTCATCGTGACGGACGGGTGTCACGATAAATAGTTTGAAAACCATGTTTCTAAAGATATTTATTTAATCTTCTTGGCTGGCTTCCAAACACTTAGCTCAGCGTTCTCAAGAAAGTAATATACATTTAGTGCATAAATAAAAAGAATATACTTTACAATGAGAACATAAGTCACTTAGTTTTAAAGAAATGTAGTTTGACAGAATAATTAGCTTTTTTGAAACATCTTTTAAGGTTTTAATGGGTTTTTTCTACACTTTTTCAGGTGTTATTTTGAGTACCGAGCGAAGGGGGATAAATGTTTACTGGATGTATTTAATGAGCCTTCTTCCTTTTCTTTAAAAAAATAATAATAAAGTGGCAAATAAAAAAAATCCCCAAAATCAAAACAAAATGAAAAAGGATTATGGAATAAATTGTTATAAACCTTGAATATATTTTATATTTTACAAATTAAAGGATTGTAAAGAACACAACAAATTCATATTTTGTGGTTTTTTGTAAATAAAAAATACAATTAAACTGAACACAAGCTAATACATTTTTTATAAAAAATACCGCAGATTTGTCGGCATTTTAATGCAAAATAAAGTTCAGTTTACATTATTTTTAAAAAATTCCCCAAAACACCAAAGAAAAGAAAAATATTGCCTGAAAACATCGATGGTTACAAACAGCCGTTTATATTACGCTTTTAGGCAATTCATGTATAATTACGGTAGCGCAGTGGGATGGTCTTTGGATACGCATTTGATCGTCCTAAGTTCGAACCCTTCATTAGTCGTGTTTTTTTTTGCCTAGGCATAAACAATAATGTTTAATTTCATTTCTTTATCTTTTTACATGAAAAAAAAACCCGAATGAAATAACGAATACTTATTTTAAAGAAACTACAATTGTGCACATTTGCATGTCATATCCTTTTGCTTCTTTCACGTATCATTTTGGTGTCCGGAAAAAATACCTTCTGCAAAATATCTTCCGGAAAAAATATCTTCTTTCAGCAGTAAATTATTCAGTATTATTAAAAACTTTTAAATAAACTTTTTTATGGTCAAGATATCAGGTTAAAGTAAAAATTAGCCGCTTTCTTTGAGTACATAATTTGTAACTTAAATCGTTGTACTCATTGAATAATCTTTCACGTACAGAATTGTCGAAAAATTCCATTTTTGGGGGTCATAACTCCTGAACCACTGGAGATATTTTGTTGAAAAAAATTTTGTGGGGGCAAGGATGTTTTCACAAAAAAAAATATCAAAAACAAAGACAAAAAGTTTGACTCCGCACCGCACCTTTAAGGCTTGTTCACAGCAAAATGGCACGTCCCAAGTAAGATGAGATATTTTTATATAACAAAAACATTTTTAAAATAAATATAAATATAATTAAATCTAAAGTATAACAACCTGCATTTATCAAATCAAAGGTGGATAATACGATAATCCGGGACAAAGGTGTGACACTCATGTTTAACAAACACGGCCATGCGAAAGACAACCAGCGGACGGACGGGTGTCATCGTGACGGACGGGTGTCATCGTGACGGACGGGTGTCATCGTGACGGACGGGTGTCATCGTGACGGACGGGTGTCATCGTGACGGACGGTTGTCATCGTGACGGACGGGTGTCATCGTGACGGACGGGTGCCACAATAAATGCTTTGAAAACCATGTTTCTAAACATATTTTGTCTTGCTGGCTGACTTTCAAAAACTTTTACAATTTAATACTCTGCCGTACTTTTTTTCAAAACTCGAATAAGCGACAAAAAACAGATGCTGCGTGAAAACCAGAATAAATAACACAAATATATTATTATGCTATTATTATTAGTATAAAATCACATTCAAACAAAATTAAATAATTTAAAACCTCTTTTAATATAAAAAACCGCGAAAACAAATTAAGAAGTTAAATTTGTATTAATTTGTCATAAAATAAATTAAAAAATAGAAAAAATATGCCCACAGTTACTTAAAATGACTACAGTATTTGTTTAAAAAATAACCGGGAACAAAAAAATTTCCAGTTTAGTTTAAAAATGATGGCGCCCGGAAAAAATACATTCTGCAAAATATCTTCGGAAAGAATATCTTCTGAAAGACTTTTAAAATTCTCAACAAAAGAAAACTTTTTATTTTCTAAGCCTAAGAGAACCCTTAAAATTAAGCTAAAACGACATAAAAAAGTTTATTTAAAAGTTTTTAATAATACTGAATAATTTACTGCTGAAAGAAGATATTTTTTCCGGAAGATATTTTGCAGAAGGTATTTTTTCCGGACACCAAAATGATACGTGAAAGAAGCAAAAGGATATGACATGCAAATGTGCACAATTGTAGTTTCTTTAAAATAAGTATTCGTTATTTCATTCGGGTTTTTTTTTCATGTAAAAAGATAAAGAAATGAAATTAAACATTATTGTTTATGCCTAGGCAAAAAAAAACACGACTAATGAAGGGTTCGAACTTAGGACGATCAAATGCGTATCCAAAGACCATCCCACTGCGCTACCGTAATTATACATGAATTGCCTAAAAGCGTAATATAAACGGCTGTTTGTAACCATCGATGTTTTCAGGCAATATTTTTCTTTTCTTTGGTGTTTTGGGGAATTTTTTAAAATAATGTAAACTGAACTTTATTTTGCATTAAAATGCCGACAAATCTGCGATATTTTTTATAAAAAATGTATTAGCTTGTGTTCAGTTTAATTGTATTTTTTATTTACAAAAAACCACAAAATATGAATTTGTTGTGTTCTTTACAATCCTTTAATTTGTAAAATATAAAATATATTCAAGGTTTATAACAATTTATTCCATAATCCTTTTTCATTTTGTTTTGATTTTGGGGATTTTTTTTATTTGCCACTTTATTATTATTTTTTTAAAGAAAAGGAAGAAGGCTCATTAAATACATCCAGTAAACATTTATCCCCCTTCGCTCGGTACTCAAAATAACACCTGAAAAAGTGTAGAAAAAAACCCATTAAAACCTTAAAAGATGTTTCAAAAAAGCTAATTATTCTGTCAAACTACATTTCTTTAAAACTAAGTGACTTATGTTCTCATTGTAAAGTATATTCTTTTTAATTTATGCACTAAATGTATATTACTTTCTTGAGAACGCTGAGCTAAGTGTTTGGAAGCCAGCCAAGAAGATTAAATAAATATCTTTAGAAACATGGTTTTCAAACTATTTATCGTGACACCCGTCCGTCACGATGACACCCGTCCGTCACGATGACACCCCTCCGTCACGATGACACCCGTCCGTCACGATGACACCCGTCCGTCACGATGACACCCGTCCGTCACGATGACACCCGTCCGTCACGATGACACCCGTCCGTCACGATGACACCCGTCCGTCACGATGACACCCGTCCGTCGCGATGACACCCGTCCGTCACGATGACACCCGTCCGTCACGATGACACCCGTCCGTCACGATGACACCCGTCCGTCACGATGACACCCGTCCGTCCGCTGGTTGTCTTTCGCATGGCCGCGTTTGTTAAACACGAGTTTCACACCTTTTTCCCGGATTATCGTATTATCCACCTTTGATCCAATACAGGCAGTTAGTCGTTTAGTCGATAACCGGGTGCACGTAAAACCAAACCAAAAAAATTATTAAGGTATAATTTTTTTTATAAAACAGTAATTATCATAATCCTTTTAGGATATAATGAGTTTTTTTTGGGAATCTTTTAATAATTATTCACAAAGGTGGATAATACGATGATTCGGGACAAAGGTGTGACACTCGTGTTTAACAAACGCGGCCATGCGAAAGACAACCAGCGGACGGACGGGTGTCATCGTGACGGACGAGTGTCATCGTGACGGACGGGTGTCATCGTGACGGACGGGTGTCATCGTGACGGACGGGTGTCATCGTGACGGACGGGTGTCATCGTGACGGACGGGTGTCATCGTGACGGACGGGTGTCATCGTGACGGACGGGTGTCATCGTGACGGACGGGTGTCATCGTGACGGACGGGTGTCACGATAAATGCTTTAAAAACCATGTTTCTAAACATATTTTGTCTTGCTGGCTGACTTTCAAAAACTTACAATTTAATACCGTACCTTTTTTTAAAACTCGAATAAGCGACAAAAAACAGATGCTGCGTGAAAACCAGAATAAATAACACAAATATATTATTATGCTAGTATAAAATCACATTCATACAAATTTAAATAATTTAAATAAGGGCAAATTTAACCTCTTTTAATATAAAAAAACCGCGAAAACAAATTAAGAAGTTACATTTGTATTAATTTGTCATAAAATAAATTAAAAAATATGAAAAATATGCCCACAATTACTTAAAAGGACTATTTGTTTAAAAAATAACCAGGAACAAAAAAAATTTCAGTTTAGTTTAAAAATGATACGTGAAAGAAGCAAAAGGATATGACATGCAAATGTGCACAATTGTAATTTCTTTAAGATAAGTATTCGTTATTTTCATTTTTTTTTTTAAATTAAAAAAAATAAATAAATTAAATTAAAAATTATTTTTTATTTAATAAATTTGCCTAGGCTATAAAAAACACGACTCCTGAGGGGTTCGAACTTAGGACCCTCAAATGCGTATCCAAAGACCATCCACTGCGCTACCGTAAATAATTTTAATAGGCAATATTTTTACTTTTCTTTGGTGTTTTGGGGAATTTTTAAAAATAATGTAAACTGAACTTTATTTTGCATTAAAATTCCGACAAATCTGCGGTATTTTTTTAAAAAATGTATTAGTTTGTATTTAGTTTTTTTGTATTTCTTATTTAAAAAAATTACAAAATATGCATTTGTTGTGTTCTTTACAATCCTTTAATTTGTAAAATATAAAATATATTCAAGGTTTTTATTGATTTATTCCATGGTCCTTTGTCATTTTGTTTTGATTTTGGGGATATTTTTTTATTTGCCACTTTATTATTATTTTTTTGAAGAAAAGGAAGAAGGCTCATTAAATACATCCAGTAAAGATTTATCCCCCTTCGCTCGGTACTCAAAATAACACCTGAATAAGTGTAGAAAAAACCCATTAAAACCTTAAAAGATGTTTCAAAAAAAAAACAAATGATTATGTCAAACTACTTTCTTTAAAACTAAGTGACTTATACTTTCACTGTAAAGCATATTTTTTTATTTATGCATTACATCTATATTATATTCTTGAGAATGCTGAGCTAAGTGTTTGGAAGCCAGCCAAGAAGATTAAATAAATATCTTTAGAAACATGGTTTTCAAACTTTTTATCGTGACACCCGTCCGTCACGATGACACCCGTCCGTCACGATGACACCCGTCCGTCACGATGACACCCGTCCGTCACGATGACACCCGTCCGTCACGATGACACCCGTCCGTCACGATGACACCCGTCCGTCACGAGGACACCCGTCCGTCACGATGACACCCGTCCGTCACGATGACACCCGTCCGTCACGATGACACCCGTCCGTCACGATGACACCCGTCCGTCACGATGACACCCGTCCGTCACGATGACACCCGTCCGTCACGATGACACCCGTCCGTCACGATGACACCCGTCCGTCCGCTGGTTGTCTTTCGCATGGCCGCGTTTGTTAAACACGAGTGTCACACCTTTGTCCCGGATTATCGTATTATCCACCTTTGTTATTCACAATAATTGATGACAATTCGTTTATTTCACCTTTTGCTTTAATAGTTGTTGTAGTATTTAACGATAAATATGACCTTAGTTCAGGAACATACCAAAGTAAAACTATGCTAACTTATTCATGAATATTTATTATTTTAAATAATTAAAATGATTTGAAAATAGTAATATTATAGTTTGTGAAAATGTTTCTCCAGCAGCAATTTATGTTCAAAGTTGACCAGTCATGATAAATAAGTTTATTTACTTTTCTATTTAAATTTTAGAGCTGTAGAAACACTGAAAAATTCAATGTTGTTAAGAACCGGTCCACCAAACCAGTTTTGACTAGCTGCTATGTTAGCACGTTGTTAAAAACTCTTGATAATATTTTAATTTCTTTTGTTTGAAAAAACTAATAAAATTCTTTGTCTAAAGTGCACAATTTATTATTTTCATAACTTTAGGCATATTTGTGTTAAATCAAGTTTAAACCTTTTGAATTTATTTCGCTGCATATCCGCAGAAAAAACTCCCCGCCATCGCTGCTCAATGTTAAACTTGACGACAATGGAAATTCTGACGCGGAGTTTACTACAGATCAACGGTGGCGCGGAATGCCCTTCTGGATTTTCTGTGCGCTTCTTGAACGAAAAAATCCTAAAGGGTTTTATACTTCAATTTCTAAAAAAACCAGTTATAACAAATTTTGTTTTTGCGGCGGAACCGCGAACCAAAAATTTTGTTATGCTAGATAATAAAGTTTTATTGCGTTTCTATCAGCCAAAAAAGTTATAGTGAATTGTAAAACAACCTCATAATAAATTTTTATAATTTTACAATACAACAATATTAATTTTAATATAATTAAATTTATAATTAAAAAAATTTTAAAAAAGTATAACTTTGACGTAAAAAGCCGAAAAATAAACCAGAATAAACCTCCACAATTTTCTAGAATTTTCGAGTATAAAATAATTGTAAAAATAAAATAAATTCATAATTATTTTTTTAGATCATGATGATGATGATCGACTAATCGACCGATCAAAAGTTAAAAATGATGAAATTGCCGAAAAATTTAAGATTAGGTTTTTTGGTGCGTAAAATATTACTGCCCGGACCCTTTATAGTGTAGGCGGGGTGAAAACGTGACATTTCGAATCTGCGCATTATCTTTATCAGTACTAGAAAATACGCGTATAAATTGTTTTGATAAGCATAAAAACAGTTTTAATAACAATTCCCCATTATATTAAGTTTTTAAAAACTTTATAAAAACGAGTTTTAACATTATTAAGAGAATGACGCATCAAAAGTTTCTTCATTATGGAAAAACAATCTCCATACTCATAAACATAAAGACTTAGCTGCCATCACCAAAAGGATCTGAAACGCGGAAGTTTTTTAATTACCCAATTTGGAGAGCTTGTTTTAAACAAAAAATTCTTTTCTGAAAAATTATATACCAAAAGACAGGTTATGGTGTCTAGTATTTATTTTTAGTAGTGTCGAGAAAAAATTTTAAAAAAACAAAAAGGTGCACTTTGTTTGTACCATTTAAAAAATGTTTGGGGATGTCACCCTTAAAAAAATTTTTTAAGTTATTTTAAAGCTCAGAGCAGTCGTCGTTTTTATTTTAAAAATTATAATAGGGCGAAATAAATACGGACTCGGTTTTTTACCTTTTTTTCAGATAAAAATATAAAAATGTTGTGTAATGAAATAAATTTCCTAAAACCTTTTTAAAAAATCGAATGGTTTGAATAAAAGTTTTTTCCGCAGAAGTTTTATTTTTCAGGACAAAAAAAAATTAACAAGGAACACAAGTTATTAAAACTTGGTTTTTAAGATTTTGATATAATTACTTATGGCCTCGTTAATATAAAAGTTAGGAAAAAATCAGAAAAAAATTAGGTAATATGTATTAAAAATAGTTACATTAAGATAACATGACATTTACTATATGACCCTAAACAAAGAGAGTTGCGATTGTAAAACACGCTAGTTATATTACAATATTGATCATTTTGTTTGTTTTGGTTTATTTTGGTGGCCTACAAATACTTCTACGCGTTATCACGCAAAATTAAAACTATGATAGGTAATATTTCGATTAATTCAAATTATTTATCATTTTTTAATTTTTTAATAGTTTTTATAACTTTATAATTATTTGAATACAAGTCAGGATTTTAGGGCCCTCAAAATCTCATATAGTATTCGTGATTACGTCATATATTTTTTGCTCTGTGGGTTGTGGGAAGAGCTGTTAGAATCGTTTTAGCCAATTAGTGCTTTGGAAAAAATTGGATCTCCATTGGATGAAAGATCTTTTTGTTTTCCCAAGCCCGTAATTGGCTAAAAATGATTCTATAAAG
>JASAMX010027283.1:0-11986 GCA_030248175.1 Microlaimidae sp. YZB2_3
AAAACTCAAAATTACAATTCTGAAAAAATTAAGAAAACTACAAAAAATTCCTGGCCCTATGTGCAAAGTTATAAAATTAACTGCGTATAGATAGATTACATAATGATATATATTTTTTTTAAGGTTTGATATATCCGCTTTAATAAAGATTGCATGGTTATAATAAATCGCGTCGTTGAAAGACTCCACTGTTTTTTTTTTGAATTTCATTTGTTTTGTATTTCCAGTACGTTTTTTTCCATGTTTAATGTTTATTTTATTTATATTACCAACAACTGATTGATTCATAATTAAAATCTCGCGTATTTTAGATTTAATAAAAGTTTAATAATAATAATAATTATATAGCCATACGCAGTTCATTTCATAATTTTACCCACAGCAAGAATAACAGTCTGTGGCCGAAAATAAGGCTGGCCGAATTTAAGTCAGTTACCCTATATGTAAAATGGCTCTTACCCGGCTCTGTCGATGAGTTCCACTTTGTTTTCCCCGGTCCCGTCGGTGGCGAAACAGCTGTGAACGAACATTCGAAAGGCGGAAGTTTGACCCAATTGGCCGGAGACCACCAAAGTAATGACGTCACCGAGTTTGAGCGGCTTGTCCACGTTGTTCCGGAAGGGTCCGCTGCCGTCCCGGATGGACATGTACACGTTGGGACGGGCGCCGGTACCGCCGCCACCTTCCTGGGTGACGAATATACGAGTGGGTTCGATCGTCCTGAATCATGGAATTAATGGATATTTTTTTGTGTGTATTGTGCATTGATTTTTTTAAAATATTTATTGGCTTTTGTTTCATAATATGTACTTAATAAAGTTTTCAATTCAATTCAAATCAAAATGCGATGGTAAAAAATCCTGTATGGTTGTGTAAAATTTATTATTAGTAATGGAGGTAAAATTTTAGACTCGCTTTTGCGTATCTGGAATGTCCATATCTTTGATGATAATATAAAAATTAAAGTTTTTGTCAGTGCATACGTATGTGCTATTTAAACAATCTTAGCTATAAGACACAAAAAATTCATGAACAAAATCACCACTGTGACCAGAGATTGTTTAGTAAAAACTTATTGTATAATTGTAAAATAATAACAACATATTAATTTTTTGTACTCTACGCTAAAAAACGTTAAATTATGAAAAAAACATATAAAATTAGCAAATTACACTAATTTAAAAAAATTAAAGAAAACTTGAGTACATGTACAAATATTTTTTTATTCATATACTAAAATATTATAAAACCTAGAAAATGTCCGACTGAACACCAAATTTTTGACTAAAATTTTGTAAAAATTCGTGCGCATGCGAATTTTCTTTTATACGCGACTTTATGTGCATTCACTGTGGAAAACTTAACAGTGTTAAAAAATGGCGGCGTACAATTTTTGCTATAAATGTACATGTGCGAGTTTTCTTCTAAAAATTCGCTCAGGAAATTAAGGTAAAGCGCAGGAAATTTTCCTGGGTTATATTTTTGATCAGATTAAACCGTTTGGCGGATGAACTTTTTGGATGTTTCAAGAAAAATCTGCAGCAGATTTTAACTTATTTGTGTGTTGCCTTGCTTTATTCTTTAAGAAATTAAATTATTCCGATTTAAGCTCCCATTTTAACGAAGATTTTTGGGTGAATTAGTGTCAACCAAGCGTTCAATTTCAGTATAATTTTAAAAGTATACTTACTGTATCACGATGGTTTGTGAAGGATTTATTGTAGCGCTGAAATCAATATTTAAGTTGGGTGAGAGATCACACACAAACAAATATCGTTTATCGTCCACTCCTTGGGTGTCCTTGTCGTATTGGACATATACCTCATTTTCTATATGATTCACTATCTAAAAAAACGCCGTTTTCAAAAATAATATTATGTTTTGTATTAATAAGGATTTTTTTATTAATTTTAGGGGTAGGATTTTATCTGTGTGAAAGAGTTTACTGTGTCGAACAATCGATACTTGTCTGCAACAGAGTTATTGAACGTAGCCTGTCATTTTACGTGCGTGTTGTCAACAAAGTCCGTTTTATCCCGGTAAGGACGGGGTGCTTAAATTGGGAAAAACAGTTTTTACCTGCCTCCTACCTGCCTCCATCGGAAGATTTGCTGCCTTCTACTGCCTCCGAAGCAGTTTTAGCTGCCTCCTACCTGCCTCCTAATCTCTATATGCTTTAACATAGGAGGCAGGGTCACCTGCCTCCTTCCTGCCTTTGAGGCAGTTTACCTGCCTCCATTCTACCTCCTACCTGCCTCCAGCCTTCTTCCGTACTGCCTCCGAGGCAGCTTTGCCTGCCGCCTACCTACCTCCAGTCTTCCAGAAGCAGATTCGAAAGCCGTCCTTACCGGTTTATTATGGTAGACATTTCAAAGTACTGAGATAATTCAATAAATAGTTTCTAAGCTTATAACATCTTATACCAAAAATATATAACAAAATAATAAAGGAAAAATATGTGACTTCATATATTTTTCAGACACATTGACTGCTCTTATTAGGGCACGCCCTAATAAGAGCGTGCCCTTATTAGCACACCACGGAGCTAATAAGGGCGCGCCCTAATTAGCACACTTATCGATTTTAAAAAAAAATTATTTATAAGTCTGTTAAGGGCCATGTTGTGCTAATAAGGGCGCGCCCTAATAAGAGCGCGCTCTTATTAGGGCGCGCCCTTATAAGAGCCTTTACACGTCCTAATAAGGGCCCTCCTTTCACAAACAGGGCCCTAATTAGCACATCCGAGTGTCCTAATAAGAGCGCGCTCTTATTAGGGCACGCCCTAATAAGAGCAGTTAATGTGTCTGAGAAATATATGAAGTCACATATTTTTCCTTTATTATTATGTTATATATTTTTGCTTACTACTCTCGAAAACCATCTTGATTTGCTCGTATGCTTTACTTTATTTGCAAGGTTATATAATTTCATACTTTCTTAATCCGTTTTAAATTCATTAATTTTTAAGCAGTTTTTGCGTTGGCTTTATTACACCAAATTAGTAGCAAATTGCGAATCGCACTGCCAAAGCGATCATATACGGCAAAATGAGCCACAGTCATTATAAAATACACGTGACTGCGACTCATTCTGTAGTTAATAGGCTCTGTTTTAAATTAAAAATGAGTCACAAGCAAACATATTTTATACGAACTCCGGCTCATTTCGCCGTAGTAACGACGATATATTCATTACATAATTTTACGTCGAATTCTAATTAGTGTGACAGAACCATACTGAACTAAATTGAAAGGGAATGTGACCTATTTGAGTTCCACACTTTTAATTCGTTTAAGTATGTGTTAATTTCTATCCTTTATCAAAAATACATATCCGTAATCTGGTGAAGGTCAAAACCGATTCGAACGCCGCATTCAAATGACGTCACGTTACTATAAAGAATCTAATCTGTACGAGAGGTACCACCGAATATCGACGAATATGATTGGAAAATAGAGTACCTTTTCCGAAAAGTGACAATCCCTCCCATTGTTATTGTGAACCTGTCGGGGCAATCAAGTCGCCACACTCCGTCGCGTTAGAAGTTCATTTCACGCCCTTTAACTCCGTGATAGTCGAACGAGACGTTTTTGAATGTCGAATGAGACGTTTTTTATCCACTATTTCTCTATAGCGTGTGTTTTTTTTCGCGGATATGTAACTTCCAATAGTACGGAAAGAAAAACAAAATTTTCTCGGAATTTTTCAAAAACTGTTTAATCGGAGGTTTGGTCAGTGCTTTTTTTTGCCGTAGCACTAAAACTCTACTACTTTTAACATAGCAACAACCACATCACAAAGAACATACACATATACAAACAACACACAAACACAAACATAAAACAAAAACTAAACCCAAAACAGAAATAAAACAAAAAATAAATGATTCTTTGCCAGCGTTGCCCTGACATTTCGCCACAATTTACAAAATTTAGCTTTGCTGTCCATATTTTTTAGAGAAGTCACATCTCCGCGAAGAAAACACACGCTATAGTGAAATAATGGATAGCAAGAATATTCCCGAGTTTTTTGTAAGGGTTTTTAACTTTAGGGAAGTGAAAAACTTCGGGGATTTTGTAAAGTAAAAGATTATAGAAAACCGAAAGTTCTGATATTATTTGAAATTAAACATTATATAATAAAAATATTTTCAAAAGCTTTGATTATAAATCTCTGTTTAAAAAATGCTATAAACCACTCAGAAAGTTCCCGTATATTCGTCGAATCACAAGGAAATAGCACCTTCTTCAAAGCACACAATTTAACTTAAAATATACAGTAAAATCGAGCTAAACTACTTGCATTATTATTATTTTTGGTTAAGAGCGTTAATTACCCATAGCAATAAATATAAAACACTATGCAATGAAACTATTTTCTTGAAAATTTTATAAAAATATTTTCTTGTTTATGGATCATGCAAGAAAACAGGTAGTTTTTTTAAACTTTGATGGGGTTTTTTCTTGCTTATATCAATTTTTGTGAATTAACCCTTTCTGATTATGTATGCGTCTAGGGCGCGAAATGTAAATATCGCGTCTCACTCTATAAAGGTAGAAATGGCTGAATATCTACAATGCAATTCATGAATCTAAAGTAATACGGTTTCCCCATAATTTGCATACGGTGTCGTTTAATTTGCATAAACATTTGTTGCGCACAGCTGATTGGTCGTTCGCTATGATGTTAAGTTTAGCAATAGTACGTTTACTAGATTTGCGCGGTTTTGCAACCAATGAATTACGGTGATTCAACAATTGCAAACGCAATTCCCAGACCTAAATCTCACTTGCGTGGGATTTATGGATTGAGAGGCGGATACTATCAAATGATCTTTTTTTTAAGCATTTGACATCTTTAAGTGTGACCCTTTCATATTGATAAGTTTAATTTTAAAACTCCAGGAAAACAGAATGTATACTTGGAGAAGGTCACTGATACATCAGATTTCAAACATACAGATTATGTATTCAAAATATTTCCTTAATTATCGACAACATTCTTGAAACCGAAATCAGACCCGAAATTATAACTCATTTGCAGAATGAGCGGCAGAAAAAAAATGTTTTATCAAGTTATCAAACCCCGGTTTATCTACATATTAAAGTAAATATTTGCTAAACATTAAAATAAATATTTCGATAAGCATATTTGAAACAATTATTATAAGTTCTTATGTGCTGTGACTTTGCGGACATGTTCAAAGGGGTTATTTTCAGTTTGGGCAAAATGAATCTTCTTTCCCATTTCCCTTTGAAATGATTGCCGACATTTTTTTTGAAAATCGGTTGTCAAGTGTTTCCTCTTCTTCGTGCGACGGTGGTAGACTGAAAGATGGGCAATTGACCAACATTTTTCACCTTACACCACTAAAGGCTCAACTCGAGTGCCCCGAAGTTATGTCAACAATTTTATAGCCACATATTTTGTATTTTAAATTCTTTATGGTAATACTTATCGAAATCTTCCCGACATTCCTTTAAATTGAAAAAAATCGATAAACATAGTTTGTCAAACAATCAAATTTAAAAGTTATGTCAACAATTTATAGGCAAGAACATATATTTTAATCTTTTCATTTAAAGCCGCAGATTATATACTTTAAACTCTTCATAGTAATACTTATCAGATCTTCCCGGCATATCCTTTGAATGGAAAAAAATCGATAAACACAGTTTTTCAAACAACCAAATTTAAAAGTTATGTCAATAATTCATAGCCAAGATTATATATTTTAAATTCTTTATAGTAATACTTATCGAAATCTTCTTGGCATTCTTTTAAGTTGGAAAAAAATTGATAAACACATCTTGTTAAACAATAAAATTTTGAACTTGTGACATCAATTCATAGCCGCAGATTATATATTTTAAACTCTTTATGGTAATACTTATTGAAATCTTTTGGCTTTCCTTTTAATCGGAAAAAATCGATAAACACAGCTCTTCAAAAAATCATATGTCAACAATTTACAGCCAAGAATATTTTAAAGTTTTTATGGTAATACTTATCAAAATATTCCGGTCATTCTTTTAACTTAGAAAAAAAATCAATAAAGACAGTTTGTTAAACAATCAAATTTTGAAGTTATGTCAACAATTTATGTTTTATGTATGGTAGTATTTATCAAAATCTTTCTAGCATTCATTTAAATTTTAAAAAATCGATAGACACTGTTAGTTCAAGCAATCAAATCAACTTTTCTATAATTGCTTTTTAAATTTTCCAATAAAAACACGTTTAACACAAGCTGAAACAGACTTACATTTTGATTATTCCTTGTTAGTTTAGTGCCGCATTTAAAGTTCGGAATGGTGAAAACTATCATGTTCATATCGTAAACATTGTAATAAATACAATCGTGCACATTGCTGTAAGAAACGGAGTATATTTTTCCAGGAAACGGACCTTCGAACATCAACTGAGCCGTTATACCCTGCTCTGTACACATCGCACTGACGCCTGGAAAACCCGAAGTAGTACATTATCCATCGAATTAAATTTTGAACATTTTTATTCATTTTTAGTATTAAGTTTTCAGCAATTCTTACCCAGACCGCTGTACAAATTCCAATAGTTAGGGTATGGAGGATTCTAGCTGTAATACTGTATGAAACACTTTAGCACAACAAGGTTAAAAAAGGGCAATTTCCTGATATTCTCAAAGCATTATTGATTTACACTGTATTTTGTTATTTATTTTTTTGTTAAATAAACCAACTATAATATCATGGAATTTTATAAACTTAAGAAATAGAATGCAATAACTGCATTAGTACGTGGTAAAGAAATTTAACTGTACGGTTTATAGTTTTAATCTTTTTAAATTCGTTAACTTACTACTAATTTTAGGAAGAAACGGCAATTGTTGTAACACTACAGGTTGACTGTAAGCCATAGAAACAAGCAAGGAGAGAAAAATCTGAAAAATACAATAATAAAAATGTAAGAATAACTGTATTATTAAACATTTCAAATTACTCAAGCATTTATAAAAAAATTGTTATTAAAAAACAAAAAGGCAAATAACAACAAAAATACATAGCTCCAAAAACATTTGAAATTCAAAAAAAGTAGTATTTTCTTTCAAAATTAAAAAAAAAACATTAAAACAATATTAATAAAATCGCAAAACATTTTTTGGGTTTTATATATTTAATCTTCATCTAATTTTATATTTTGTATATTTCATCTCCTTAATATTTAAATAAAAAATATTTCCCTAAAATTAAAGACTTAAATTAAAATAAATTAAAAGTATTTAATAAAAATAACTTAATTTATTTTCAAATTCACACAAAAACTTACTTTTAAAAAGTCTTCCGCCCCCATTCCTATTTGGTTGATTACCTGAAACAAAATATATATTAGTGTTTTTTTTTTGTTATTTTTTGAAGGCATTTTTAAATTTATAATTTCCACACTACACAATCTTAGCCATTAATAAAAAATAATTCACATTTTTAAAATTAAAAAAGTAATTTTTTTAACTAGGTACAAAAATCACAAGCTCTAAAACAAAAAAAGTCACAAAATTGTGAAAATTTTAAATTTATATTAAAAACCAAGAAAACAACAATGAACCGTAAAACGATATAATGTGCGCAGCAAACATATGCACTGAAAAATCGGGGGCTTTTTAGCGCAACGCTAAATACTCATTGCCCGATCTAGAAATACAGCAGGTTGAGTCGGAGTAAAATCCGAATCACTCCGCTTCGGAGTGGATTTGAAAATTCCACGGCGCGTACCATCAGATCATAGGGCATAAAATAAATACCCCAGTTAATTCGGCCGAACCGAATAACAGTTACAAGCGCACGCTGAAATTTCCAGCTACAGGGGCGCGCGCATCGTACAACCATGTTCAACTCGAGCGTATTGTCGTTTCGATGACAAAATTAGTCAAAATCATCATAATATACTCGCAACTGCGACTTTTTATGCCGTCTTAACCGACGATATCACCATTGGTACGACGTGAATTGGCAATCCGTTGTACGAATAACGCGCCGTCGATTTCAAACGGGCTAAATAAGGATATCTGTGTGGGGATTTCCAATCGGAGAGCCATCCGAGAGAGCGCCTTGAACTCGACTCGCCACGTAGCGGCGGTCACTAAACTAAAGGCTAGGCGACTGGAAATGACCTTCGGGTTGCACAACAAAAGGCCCCCGGACTTTCAACCCCCGGGGGACCAGAGAATCACCACGCTTTTGCATATACAGCCCCCGCAGGTTTAATATTAATAAAACGGGGTAAATTTTTTTCCGGCGTCTTACAAAACGATAATTATATTTTTCAAATTGTTGGGTCGAAGGTTGTTTTTTCCCATAGCCTTAAAATTTTTGTTAGATGGCAGGAGGTAAGAATCTAATAAAGGTATGTGGCATGTTGGTATGTATGTTTCAGATATGTCTCAAACAATTTCCGTTATAAAATCCGATTATGCAATTTTCAAATCTGTTTTAAAATCATTGTTTCCAACATATTGACCCAAAAATTAAAAAACCCAAAAAAATTAACCCAAAAATTAAAAAACCCAAAAAAATTAACCCAAAAATTAAAAAACCCAAAAAAAATTAACCCAAAAATTAAAAACCCACATATTAACCCAAAAATCAACCAGCGTTCGATAAAACTATTTCGTTTTGTAGTTTTAAAAAAAAATTTTTGAATTTTTTAGATTTACTTTCGATAGAGCCGACGGAATTTGGAGCCAAAAATGGGGAACTTGGAGCCGCAAGTTGGGAACTTTGAGCCGAAGATAAAAATCGCTAAAACGTTTAAGCCTTTCGAAGCCTAACTCCAAGCCAATTTTTTTATTCTTAAAAGCTCCAATTCCTCTTCGCTCGTGGCTCTAAATTCTCAAAATTTTGCTATAGCTCCAAATTTCCTGCTTGCGGCTCCAAAGACCCCGTATATCATTTTTTAACCGATAATTTCTTATGAGTTGAGTAATTAGTAACTGGACATAGACACAAAAAAAGCCTGGAAGCGACTTTCCGAAACCGCAGAGCCTGACCTACGACATTGTCTAAATTTAAATTGGCTTTTTGCAGGTTTAAATTCTTAGTTTAAGTTGGCTCCAACTTCCCTACTTAAAGATCTAGGTACTCCGTATATTTTTTGATGGACACAGATTTTAAACTAAATTAAATAAAATTAACAAAAAAAATTAAAATCTACTCGCGCTTTTTCCCTGCTGTATTTTTTTTCAAGCCGGTTTTTTAAGTTTTCGGGAAAACACATCAAACTTGTACGAACTTAAGCCTTGAGGCCCTAGTATGCACTGGTAAAACACAAACACACATCTACAAAAATTTAAATAAAACTTTTTAATTGCTACCATATATATAAATAAAAGAGAAACCAGCGATCTTTGATTTCTATAAAAGTAGAAATATAAATCTACGAACTAAACTATCAGATATTTATACAACAATTACTCCAGTAACAGTATTATAAATAAATTATTTTTGGGAAAAATTGTTTCCTTTTGAACTTTTATAAAAAGAAAACAAATTTTATTACACAACAAGCACAATTTATTGGCGCGAAACATAATAAAAAGTTAAAAGACGATTTGTTAGGAAGAAATAGATGCAAAAAATAACTTCCTTTTCACCTTCCGTTGACAAAGTTCAAACAGACAAATTAAAAATTGAAAAAAATTAACATATTCAAAGCCTGAGTATAAAATGCGAAAAACTGAAACAGGAAACACTAATATTTTTAATAAAAAATTACAAATAATAAATATTTGAAGATTATATAAAAATTATATTGATACCCGTTCAAAAAAAACGTACAAAATTGCTTAAATTGTAATGACCACGCATTATTTTGTGTCGCGTTTTCATAAAAATTAACTTTTTTACCAAAATTTAGACATTATTTTTTGGAAAAATCTCATAAACGGTTTAAAAAATATTGTAGATTTATTACAGCACAGCGCAATATTAGGTTTGGTAATGTAGACTCCATAGTATAAAAAACACAATACAAATTTGATATTACCGAACTTACTTTTTTTTTTGAAAATACTATTATTAAAAAATAATATTCCCAAAAAATATTTTCAGATATTTAAAGTAAACTATAAGCAAATCAAACATAGCTGACCTCAATAAATCGCAGTATTGAATTGACTTTTTAACAAAAAAAATTAAAACTTCGAGCATAAACGATTCCATATTATAAATTTAATACCTTATTTTAACAATTATTTATCAAATTATGTACTTGAGAACAAAAATGCCATAAAGGGTAAAGTTGAATAATTTTTGTATATTTTGTAAAAAACGGGATTTAAATAGGAATTTCTGCGTTATCATTGGTGTTTTTTTTAAAGTCATGACTCGAAAAAGTTTTATATGGTCCTTTCATGGGCTTCATTGATTTTACGAGATCAGTCAAATCAAAGTTATTATAAGCCCAGGCCCCAAGAACAAATTGTAACCAATATTTTTAATAAATATCATCAAAACGTTTTAATTACGAATAATAGATATCTTTCGATAACGAATTCAGTCACCACTCATACATAGTTATTGAGACTAAAAGCTAGTTTACACACTCGAGTGATAAGCAACGGATGACAACGCGTTCCGCCCGGGTTTATAGGCACCTTGCACTGGAACTCCGTTTATACATGAAGTCTGCAATAAACATAGGGAGTCAACATAATAGATAATTACGGTATCTCCTACTTATCTTTCGTAGTATGCAGATTAACCGATCGAAATTTCGCGCGCTTTCGAGGGTTGATCTGCATACTACAAAAGATAAGTAGGAGACACGGTAATTATCCATTATGGTGACTCCCTATGTTTATTTCATACTGCATGTACATATAAACCGAGTTCCAGTGCAAGGTGCCTATACCGTTACATTACCACTGACTTGTCACTGATTTGTCACTGCTGTGTGAACTTGTTGTCACTTGTCACTCCGGTGTGAACTCGGCCTAATAAATTTGACTGTCCAAAATATAAATTAGCAGCACTACGATGTTTCCAGAAATACAAAAATTAACATTTTATTCCCAGAAAAAAAAACAAATGGGGTAGTAAAACGTATTATGCTGATTTTTTATCGTTTTTTTTTTCTAACATTCGATATAACTACAAAATATTCCAATAGCAAACTGTCGTATTTAATTCCTATCTTGACCCTTCTATTTTTTCCGCCCCCTAAAAAAAAGCCGCAACAGATTCGAGTTCGCGACCCGGCTAATCTATGCGTTTGTATAACGTCGTCACAGCAGCAAAATGAGTCACAATCATTATAAAATACACCTGACTGTGACTTATTTTATAGTTTAAAGAGTGTTGTTTGGAATCTAAAATCAGTCACAGTCGCATATAATTGATACACATTGTGACTGATTTTGCCATAGTGTAATTACGATGTGTCTGTGTGTGCAAAGGTGTACTTTACTTGCCAAAAGCGGATTCTTCAGACAGGAGGGAGGATAATCCGCGAAGAAGAGGCTAATTTGTTTTTAACAAAAGGCACTTTTAAATTTGACATATTTTCACGGGAAATATACGCTGAAAATAAAATTAATTCTTTTTCGAAAAGGATGTATCATTTGCGACATCTGTTATGTTTATTTATCTAATTATTGATAATTTTTCGAGTTTTCAATTCCGGTTTAACTTACGTCATTTTTACTTTAATGACTGTAAATTTTTACTATTTTTACATTTTTATTGTTAGTGCTTCTTAAATATTTTTTTAAAATTCTTATGAATGACTGTATAGTTCATAACATCCTTTTTAAGAAGTTTTCTTATAGTTAAATTATTTCCGTTCAGAAAAAAAATATTTGCTGCTAAAATATAAAATTAAACGTTTTATTTTTCACGTATTTTTAAATTTTTGCTTAAAATTTATCTACCATTTACAATAAAATAATAAGCAAAATAACCACATTTATATGACAACATACACCACAACACAAACAATTGTACCTACATAT
>JASAMX010027286.1:0-15827 GCA_030248175.1 Microlaimidae sp. YZB2_3
TAAAATTTCAACTACAAATTAATTTATTAAGATGGTTGCAATTTTGATTATCATTTTGATTTATATTTAATTTATTTTAAGAGTTTAACTTTTTTACTCAAGAGTGTTTCATTTTTTTTCAATGTACAATAAATGACCTCTCTTTTAATGGCAAAAATTCGTATTATGACATTAAAATGAAATGTCAAAGAATAAGGTTAAAACTAATAAGTAACTAACCCTATAGGATTTGACTGACTATATTTAATTGACAACTCTTAATAAAAATAAAAACACATTGCACTTTACCTTTTACAATAATTTAAAAGCTTTTTTACATTTTGTTATATAATAATTTGTGTTATTTTATTTTTGATTTAAAAAAAATGCCGGTTGTTGTACATGTAGTATTGTATGTGTTTTGTGAGGGAACGGCCCTTTTCGCTCCGGCCACTTCGTTTCTGACCCATTTCGCTCTCAAGAAAGTTTTGCAAATTTATTATTTTTTGCTGGGACCAACCTCGCTGTTGGCTTATTTCGGCAAATTTTATAAGTTTATCACAAAAAAAGATTTGTTTGATTTTTAGGTTTCACTTAGGCTTGGTAAAATGTAGGGTTTTTATCTTTATGAGCGTCGCGAAAAATGCGTTCACAAAATTTGCTAGGAGCGTAGTGGGCCAGGAGCGAAGTGGCGGGAGCGAAGTATCCCCTATTCGTTTCGTGAACAATATAAAAATTCGAAGAGTATTAAATTTTTTAATAAATATTTTTTAATAAATAAATTTTTTGAAATTTTTAGATTGCGTCGTAATGGATAATGCAGGTATATTGTATGTTTGTTTTTAATTTTAAAATTGTAACAAAACAATGTAAAGTGTATAATAATATCAATGAAAAAGCTAATTAAATTATTTCTACCTTGGTTTTTTTAAAATAAATTTACAGTTTTTTTTATTTTTTTAAATTGGTAGATTCTGGTTTTATGATTTTTTATACTTTTGTAAAGTTTAGAATAACTTAAATTGACAAGTTTAATATCAGCAATTTTTACACTAAATGTACGTACTGAGTATTCATTTATGTTAAGTCCATTGTCCTGTTTAAAAAAAACATTTCGCTTCATAAACACATTGTAGCTTTTGTCTTTTTTCAAAAACGCACAATGTCCATTGTAGCTTCTTTTTTTCAGTTAACAATTTTAAGTTTAATTAACGAAAAACTAACAAAAAAGTTCTTTTTACTATGTTATATTATAACTGATCAGTTTTTTTCCAAATAATTGGACAAATTCCAAACCAGTTGATATATTCAAACAATATAATTAAATTCTTAACGATGCCTCTGCACAGAAGCATTTAATATTTTTTTACAAAAAAACCAATTTTTTTCATGTGTTGATCAAAACATCTAATATTAATATCTTTAAAATGTGTTAATTTATTTTTTGCAAATATTTATTAGGTTTTAAGCTCTGAAATATTTTATTTAATATGCAATTCTAGGGACATGGAACGATGTACAGTGTTCGACAGTGACTAGTGCAGTTGCATGCAAAACAGGTAAAACTTTCAAAAAAAATATTGCAACTAGCCTTGAAAAATGCTCTAAGAATAGAGCAGGAAAAAGGTGCGATTTTTCCCCGGGCGTATGTTTAGACAGAAAAGATGTAGACTAGTCTGAGATGGACATTATGTGGACTATAGGAAATTTGCATTTGGTTTGGCCAGCTGCTCACTAAATAAAAATTTCTACGATATGATAATGATTTGTTTATACATTGATCTAATCACACAGCACTGTTGCATTTTTTTTAGTTTGATGAAATGTCAATTGAAAAAATCATACTCACAGCAATCTTTGACAAGCGCGAAATCGCCACTTTTTCAATTAGAAGGTTATATTTGTATGTTAAGAAACAACTATAAATTTGAAAAAGTGGCGATTTCGCGCTTGTCAAAGATTGCTGTGAGTATGATTTTTTCAATTGACATTTCATCAAACTAAAAAAAAATGCAACAGTGCTGTGTGATTAGATCAATGTATAAACAAATCATTATCATATCGTAGAAATTTTTATTTAGTGAGCAGCTGGCCAAACCAAATGCAAATTTCCTATAGTCCACATAATGTCCATCTCAGACTAGTCTACATCTTTTCTGTCTAAACATACGCCCGGGGAAAAATCGCACCTTTTTCCTGCTCTATTCTTAGAGCATTTTTCAAGGCTAGTCTACCACTTTTTTTGAATTAAATTAAAAAATAGCCTAATAAACTATAGTTTTAGCTGCGCAATGACATATGTTTATAATCATTCCGTTGCCGAGATAAAATAAAAAATAATAATAAGAAGAAGATGAATTTAAATTACAAAATTAACCCACGTTGTTTAATTATAGTTAGTGCGGTGCAGATGCGCTCCAGACAAAGTTTACCTACGTTCTCTAAATATAGTTGGCGCGATGCCGTGCAATAACAAAATTTACTCACGTTGTCTAAGTATAGTTGGCGCGGTGCCGTGGGTTAAATTGCAGTTGGCACCCCGCACCACCGATAATTACCGGCGCGTGGCGCTCCCGCGCCACCGACGCTTATTATTATTTTTTAATAAATAAAACTTTGAATTAATTTTGTCATCAGTAATGCAAGAATTAAAAAAAGTACTCTGTTGTTTTTGCCGTTTTCCGCGCGGTTGAAGCAGATGGCGCTGGGAACTGGCGCCGTTTCTGCCACCAATTAAAACCGGTCTGCTATTTTTGTGCGGTTTTTATGAGGGGATGTTGGTTGTCTGCTCTGTACAATCCTTATTGTTGCCAAAAGGCTGTTATTGTGCGGTTGGGAGTTTTTATTTGTCTATTTTTCAATTTTTTATTTTGATCAATAAATCGATAACAAGGACCTAAATGAAAAAAGTGCTTCCTAAGAAAGTTGCGTAATTCCTTCTTCTTTCTAATGAGCCCATGTTTATTTTTGATCAATCAGTAACGAATGAGGAATATCGTTTTTAAGAATGGAGCGTTGGAATAATAATAATAATAATAAGAAGAAGAAGAAGAAGAAGAAGAAGAAGAAGAAGAAGAAGAAGAAGGTTCTGAATTTCAAAATTTACCCACGTTCTCTAATTATGGTTGGCGCAGCGTTGCCCCGTGGCGCTCCCGCGCCACCCATGATTCAACCATTCAGTTGGCGAAAAATAAAAACCTATTTATTTTTCTCAGCCATCTCATTTAATTTAATGCTTATACACGCTTAGTGATATAGTTGTTGATTAATAAACAGAGTATACCGACTACCTAGCCCGGAAATTGCAGGCGCTATGACTTAATTTGGGCCAGAGGTAAGGTTTTACAAAAAATCACGGTAATTCTCAATGCGTGGCCATCAAAAATGACCAAATTATACCACAAGGTGTATTCTTAGTAGAAACCCAAAAAAAATCCGGTTTGAATACCATTTTTACAATTTATAACGCAAAATGTGAAATTTCGCAAAACATCCCGAAATTTTCTGAATATTCTGAAAAAGACACTTTTCAAATTCTCACAAAATACAAACTCATGCCACACATTACCAGAAAAATAATCTATTAGAAAAATGAAAGCGCATAGGTATTCCTAAAAAATCGTTATTTACAGGAAGTAGCAAGATACATAAATAAAACGCACTGTGCCACGTTGTAAAGACTGCAATATTAAGGTACCACAATAAGAAGTGGTCGCTTTCCGAACATCGACTGTTTTCAGAAAACAATGCTAGACGCTGTTGCACGCTGTCCCATGAATATTATTAGCACAAAGCTTCTGAACCTAGTGGTAATCAAGACCGGTTTCTGTTCTGATGTGTGCAAAGTGTAATAATTAATTAATAATTTTGATTAATTTTTAAAAAAATTAGTTTTTTTCAAAAAAGTACTTTTTTATTACTTTTACTTTTTTATTAATTTTTGTTTTAGAAATTAATTGATTAAGTAAACTTAAATTAATGGCCCCTAAAATTGAATTGATTAATTATTGAGTAATTATTTGCCCAAAAAATTTAAGTAATTAATTATTAAGTAATTATTTCGGCCCAAAAATTTTTTATTAATTAATTACTAAAAAAGTACTTTTTTAAACACTAAATTCCATCACACGTTTGTCGCGTTTGTATTAATAAAAATATATAATATACCGAAAAATGTGCAGCTCTTATATAAAAAATTTAGTTAGAGTAGGCCATTATAATAAGCCTCTCCATTTAAATAAAACCCTCCATTATAATAGCATAGAAGCCATTTTAATTCATGCGATATACCGTTCGCTTACTTCACTCTACACAAAATGCGCGCGCATCGCGCAAATAAGATTTTTTTATTGATTCGCGCGCATTTGTGCAAAGTAACGTAAGTGAACGGCCTATTTCATTGTTTTTTTAAATTCAATTCAAATAAGAAAAGAGCTGTCAAATCCACTACGTCTATTAAAAGTTAGGTTCGAAAGATTAGCAACGTCTTTAGCAAAAAAAGTCATTAGCTGGGCAGCTTCTTAATGAGTTGCCCCGTTTTGAGATATATAACGTTTATAACGATAGATCTAAAGATGCACTGTTTTGTTTTTAATTAATACTTATCGATGCAACTGGTTACACTGAGAAAAAAAAGTATTACACCAAAAATTAATTTCGAACGGTTTACGAGTTATTAAAAAGAATATCGCTTGATTATTTCCAATGTTGTTCTTTATACACCATTTTTCAAAAGAAAACATTTCTACTGAACAGATATCAACAAAACTTTATAGAATTTATGCTAGGATACCGAAAAACTTGAGTTTTAAATTTGGTTCAATTCCAAAAAGTATTAAATGAGTACTGCCATTTAAAAAAAAATAATTGTTTTTAGAGTTGGTATTCTTTATTGTTCGCTGTTATTTTGATATTATCAGTTAGTTATATTAATGTTTTACTTTGAAAAAAAGCGAACTACGTATAAAAAAAACATTTCACTTCTTTAAATATATTATACATTTTGTAATTATAAGAATGTTCTAAAACACACCATAAACCAAACACCAAACATCTTTTTTTGAATATGATGTTTTTAAAATGAAATTATTCATCTAATTCTTTTCAGAATTAAACCAAATTAAAAACTTAAGCTTTTTTGTGTCCTAGTATTAATTATTTAAGGTTTAATTAATATCCGTTCTGTAGAAATGTTTTTTCTTTGAAAAATTGTGTATAAAAACAAGATTGGAAATAACCAAGCGGTATTCTTGTTAATAACTCGGTAACCGTTATAATAAACCGTAACCGAAATAATTTTAGTTTTAGTTCAAATTTTTTCCCAGTGTGACCTGATATATTGATTAGTAAATTAACAGCAATAAAATATACGCCATGAATTAGTATACCGCACCTTTAAATTTCGAATTTTGTGGTCAGTCTCAATAATTTTTGAACAGAGTTTTGGTACAATATATTCAAGTGTTTTGTTTACCGTTTTAACCTTGTTTAGAGTTTTTTTTTATACTTGTTAGTTTTATTAAATTGGTTAGTTTTTTTAGCTACGTTAATCTTGTTAGTTTTGTTGGATTTCAAAATCCCGAACTATGTAGTAGGTGTCAGAAAAAACAAAAGGTTATAAGTATTTAGTTAATAGATTTTTTAGTGTTTTGTTTGCCGTGTGACATGTTTTCACATTGCAAAGATTTATTATTAGCTTAAAATTTTAGATCAGATTTAACAAGAAATTAAGTCCATAAATTAATTAGAACCTAAAAAAACCATAAATAAAAAATAATATTCTACCAATAATAAAAAAATTACCCAATGTTTAACTTGATGTTTAAATGGGCACTGTCACAAATCGAAATCCTACATTGCCCGGAGGACATTACTCGTTTAATACTGAGCTGTTTAATAGTGTCAGAAAATTTCGTCTTCTAAATCTCGTCTTCAGAAAACTCGTCTTTTGCTTGCGATTTTGTCAACGTACTTTCAAAAATGCGAGTTTCCACCCCAATCATAAAATTTCATTTGATTTTTGGGTTTTGCTTAGGCTTAGGAGATAAATAAGGTTTTTACTCTTCGGTTCAAAAGCATTATTAAACACAAATTTATTATAATAAAATTTCGCTTGATTTTTAGCTTTTGCTTAGGCTTAGGTTCTCAGTTTTTTGAATAAATCATTTAATAAAAGTTTATCATGATGAAAATTTTGCTTGATTTTTATCTTTTGCTTAGGTTTAAGTAAAAAAGGTTTTCAATACATTGTTTTAGTCAAAAAAATAGGAGAAACTTGTTTTTGAAAAGTGCGTTTACAAAATCTCATCCAAAAGACGAGTTTTCCGAAGACGAGAAGTTTAAAAGACAAGTTTTCCGAAGACGAGTTGTAGAAGACAAAATGTTGAAAGACGTATTGTAAAAGACGAAATTTCCGGGAACCCTGTTTAATACTTGCTTAAATTTAAAACTGATGTAGCCTTGTATTGAAGCACTCCAAATACCAAATTTGAATGAGGTAATTTTGATATGAAAATAGCAGTCCGGTTTGGGCAATATATGAGTTTAGTTTGTGAAAGTGCTTCTTTAATAATTACAATCATTTTTTAAATATAATTCATCGAAATCAAGGGTGATCAGATCGGTGTGTAGCGTACAATTTATCCTTTTAAGAGTGTTGTGATAGTTATTTTTTAAATTACTTAATTTCAAATAAAGTAGGTAATTATGGTAACAGATGTAGTCTTATAGGCGGACTACTACAAATACTCGACGGAATGATTTATTTTTTTGATTATTGACCGATAGGGCAGAAATTTAAAAAAAAAATTTTAGCCCTAGGGCCAAGGAGTAAAAAAAAATTTAAAATTTAAAATTTAATATCGTAAAATTTAAAAATAATAAGTGGTGAATTTAAATTTAGATTTGCGATGGTACTTTTAGTTTCTTTATTTGGTTTAACATCGCATACTTTGTATGTAAAACATTTAATGAACTGTATATTGTAATTGACAATGATATTATATTTTAATAGTTTTGTCTTTTTAAACAATAACAGCGTATAACCAAATACATTCGGTTGACCGGATTTCTGTATTAATTGCATATAAAAATAGCTATAACAACATTACTTTTTTAATTTTATACCTACTGATCAAAATTGTTTTTTGGACCACTCTGTCCCTTCGTTTATCCAATTCTAGAAAAAATATGTGTTTTATTACGGATGCAAATTAGTTCTTGTTTACTTGTAGAACACCCGTTTGGGGCCTATTTCATAAAGATTTTTGTAATTGTAAATTAATAAACGCATTTAATTTCTTCTGATTTTATTAATTAAAAAATACGTACGTAACTGTGGAATTTACGGAATTTACAGACATGTAATTTTTTAAATCCTAAACGCAATTTTATTAATACACTTTTTAACTAAAATACAAAAGAAAAGTATGCGTTTATCAATTAACAGCTGTAAATTAATTACAAGCAATTTTTATGAAATAGGCCCCTGGTTCACTAAATTATTTTAATTTTTTATGGTTTGTTATTACAATGAATAATATTAGTCTCGTGATTTACCTTCAGCGTTTTTTGAGCCACGTCAATAATTACGATTGCACAAAATATGTGGACAATGAGGTTGTCAAAAGAGTTAAAATACAGCCAAAGAATTAAACTTAAGTACAAATTTAATCCCCAGTAAATTAATGTTTTATCTTATAATTAAAAAAACATTATTTTTAAAGGTGAGGTAACATAAACGGAGTTAGGCTTTTGTTTTTATCTTCGATTTTAATGATCTTAAATAAATTTTATTTCTCAAAACAGCTAAAAAATTAATAAAAGACACAATGAGCAAACAAATGTTGTAACATAGTTGATTAGTGACAGTGCAGCTTTTAAGACGCGTTCTGGTTATTGTTCTTTTCTAACATAGTCAATACTTTGTTCTACTTAGGTTTAAAAAAAACACAAAATTCTGCTTTTTATTATTAAGAATGGCTCACTCCGGAGTGTAAATGACAAGTGAGGTGTTCCGCGCGCGTTTACTTCATTATACCATCATTGTTGCTGCGGTACAAATGGTGTGTGCGCTGCGTCACTTGCCAACTGCCATCCCGGTGTGAACCACCCTTAAAGGTGCGGTATACTAAATCATGGTGTATTTTTTTCGCGTGGTCTTTGGTATCAATCGATGCGTTAGGTTTTACTGAGTAAAAAATTGTATTACGAAAAAAAATAATTTTCAGCGGTTCTCGAGATATTAGCAAGAATATTGCTTGGTTATTTCGGATTTTTTTTGTTTTCTAACAAACACCTGCGTGGTGATGAATTTGGTGTGTTTTTTTGCCTTCGTTTGATTTTGCAAACGCATTCTTTCTTGGGAAAATTCGTATGTTTTTAAGCCTTTTTTTATGCTAATTTTGCTATGAAAAGATGGAGAATTTTTAGTTGTACTACTTCCTGTGAGTTTTTTTATGATTTTATTGCAAAAAAAGGCTTTATTCGAAAAAAAACAAATTTGAAAATTTTGAGTTTAGTTCAGTCGCGGCGACCCTCCTCGTGTTGTTTGTTTTCTTTATCGCTTATCCCCTGTAAACAAAAAACACGAGGAGGGTCGCCGCGACTGAACTAAACTCAAAATTTTCAAATTTGTTTTTTTCGAATAAAGCCTTTTTTTGCAATAAAATCATAAAAAAACTCACAGAAATTAGTACAACTAAAAATTCTCCATCTTTTCATAGCGAAATTAGCATAAAAAAGGCTTAAAAACATACGAATTTTCCCAAGAAAGAATGCGTTTGCAAAATCAATCGAAGGCAAAAAACACACCAAATTCATCACCACGCAGGTGTTTGTTAGAAAACAAAAAAAAATCCGAAATAACCAAGCAATATTCTTGCTAATATCTCGAGAACCGCTGAAAATTATTTTTTTTCGTAATACAATTTTTTACTCAGTAAAACCTAACGCATCGATTGATACCAAAGACAACGCGAAAAAAATACACCATGATTTAGTATACCGCACCTTTAAAGGTGCGGTATACTAAATCATGGCGCATTTTGTTTCGCTTGGATTTTGGTATCAATCGATGCGTCAGGTTTGAAAAATTGTATTACAAAAAAAATTAATTTTCAGCGGTTGTCCAGATATTAATAAGAATATCGCTTGGTTATTCCAGATAAGTTTTTGTTTTTTACCAAACACCAGCCTCGGTGTGTTTTGTTTTCTTACGTTGGACTTTGCAAACGCATTCTTTCTCGTAAAATTCAGATGTATTTAAGATGTTTTATATGCAAATTTTGCTATGAAAAGATAAAAAATTTTTAATTATACTAATTTCTGTGTCTTTTTATTTATTATATTGCAGTTATAGTGTTTTATTTTAAATAAACGATTGGATGTATTTTGAGTTCAGTTCAGTATTGGCAAGTGTTTTTTCATCTCTCATCGGGCGTACATATATTTACTGTTATTTGGCTGACTAAGCGGCAAAAAAATCAATGGAATAATGAAGGGATAATATCCAGACAACCGCTAAAAAAATTTTTGTTTTGTAATACAATTTTTTTACTCAGTGAAACTTGACGCATCGATTGATACAAAAAACCAAGCGAAAAAAATACACCATGATTTAATATACTGCATCTTCAAGAATCATTTTAAAAAAAATTTTTAGCATTTTTTCTTTCTGATTATTTAACCCGTTCCTGTGATTGCCTTTTCCTCGGTGAAAAGTGTTTTTTTAAATGTATTAAACTCTGGTTATTTTCGCTGGTAATCAGGGTGCTTTCGCGTGATTGCCTTTTACCCCTGGTGCAGGCCATTGCAAACGCACTCTTATTACCAGCAAAAATAACGGGAATTAACACATTTACAAAAACACTTTTTACCGTCGTAACCGGGGAAAAGGCAATCACGGGAACGGGTTAAATTAATATATCCTATATTGTTGTGACATTCAGAAATACAAGGTCAAATAAAACTAGTTTTTAGATAGAAAGTGTGCCAAAAATTTGCATATTTTAGATTTTTTTTTAAAAAAATGGGCGATGCAGGACTTGAACTGTAATTTCCAGCCTTTATCTGATTGAATGACCGCATTTTGTCATCATAAAGGATTTAAATTGCATATAATTGGCCAATTTAGAAAAAAATCTGAAAAAAAACTACCGTTATTTGAAAATTTATTAAACGTGCTTTTGAATAACATTTTTTAAACTTTTCAATTGTCAGTATTTGTTTTGAGATAATACAAGTTTTTTAAACATATAAGTAATAGAATTAGGCTTCTCTTATTCCGTTTGTTATTGTTTGTTTTTTGTATTTTAGAAAGGTACTTTATTGATTAAGACAAAAAATGTAGACGTTAGTTAAAGTTTTTAAAATTAATTTAAAATCAAAACCAACTTTAAACTTTACGTTTTTTTACAGCGTAAACCTTTTTTGAATTCAAACTCTGGTTCATCATAATCAATAGAAAGACTGCACTAAGTGATAACACTAAAAATTTCATTTTTAAACAATCTAAATTAAAAAAAACTAGTTTAAAAATAGTCTTAATGGTTGAATTTAAGATTTTTAAACCGACAGTATGTGGAGCCGGAACTTGGAACCTCAAATAAAGAATTGTGCCATAGGGTAACTGACATAAATTTGACCGGTAATGTAACCAATCATTATTAAGTTCTATCACCCGTTTTCCACAAGTAGTATTTCCCATTTGACTGCTTATTTGACAACCCCCTGAATTTCTCTTGTTTGAATTAATTTTAGTATACATTGCACACTACGATGTAGTGACTTCGACATAGATGATAAGTTTTGTTGTAAAATAGACGAATGTGATAAATTATTTTCAATTATTTGTATAAAAAATTGTACATTTAGGCCGATTTAGGGTCGATGGAGCCTAGGGAACTTGGAACTGGAACTTGGAGCCAAAAATAGGGAACTTGGAGCCGTAAGTGGGGAACTTGTAGCCTTAAGTTGAGAACTTGGAGCCAAAAATAAAAATCGCTAAAACGTGTGCCTAAGCCTAAGCGAAACCTAGATTTAAGCTTAAACCATTTTTTTCTGAAAGGCTCCAAGTTCCCATTGCTCGTGGCTCTAAAGACCCCGTACCTTTAGGCCTAGCTCCCATCAAAGTGAAAAGTGACCACACGTTTACAGCACAGTAAGAAGTAACGAATTATATAATAATTGTCGGATTGTCTTTTGTCATTTGTCATCACGGTGAAAATCATCTTTTGTGAAACCATCTGCTACATAGAGCAAAATAACATTTTACATTTAAATAAAGGTTTTTGTTGGAAGTATTACATTTATAGAGCATTAAAATATTTATAAAATACCTGTAGCCGCGTTCATAAAGCCTGATTAACCAAGGATTAACCAAAGATTAAGTAGGGACGTCTTTTTTCATGAACAAGGGGAAAAACAGATTAAAAAGCTAATAAAAACTGATTTTAAACGTGTTTTTTGGACTTTTTGTCATGTTTTATGACTTTAAAAGTATACATACTGTTTTAACTAAAGTATTTTTATATAAATAATTGTCAAATTTTAAGAATATTTGAAAATAAGTTAAATACTAGATATTGTTAATTTTTAATTTTGAAATAAAAAAATAAAACTAAAAAAACGAATTTTATTTCGATTTTGTTTCAGATTATTAATTTAAATTAATAAAAATTTAATTCCTCTGTATGTTTGATTATGTTTTAAGTTTATTATTGTAAATTATTAATCATTATTTAAAGGAATAAAGTCTTTTATTATTTTAAATTTTATTATGTGAGCCAATGCAAAAGCCAATCCACAATCTTTGGCTAATTCTAGGTTAATCGCGTTTTAAGGCCCGTTCACACTTATGCACAATGCACAATGCATTATAGGATTCTGAACAAACAGCCTTCCAACTTTTGTGGGAGCAGCAGCGCGCTTCGAAAATTTGTACCTATTTTTTTCGCGAAGTACGTACGTTAAGAACTCTTCTGCTTAAAAAAACGAATCAAATAATAAACTTGAACAAACGACTTCATATTTCATTATATAAAAAAATATAAAACAGAATTGTATGCAAAAATAAATTTAAGAAAAGTGATTTTAAAACTTTATTTTGGCTTTTTAAGCTTTCTTGACTAATATTCAAGATTGTTTATTCCAAAATCGGTCAATTTGAGTTTTTTGTCAACTTAGATTTGCAGCAACACTACTTTTTGTTAGGTTTCGTTTTTAATAAGAGAAACAAGCATTTTAAACCGTATTTAACAATATTTTTGCTGAAAATTCGTTTTGATCCATTATGCATTGTGCGTAAGTGTGAGCAGGTACTATAATCAGTGGCGTGCCCAGGATTTCATTTCGAGGGGGGCGGTCTGGAGGGGGGTTAATACAAACCCTGAAGGGGGGTCTGGCAGCCCCCAGATATGGGGAGTCTGAGGGGCGAGAGCCCCCAGCGGGGTCAAGGGGCTTAGCCCCTTGTCAGGGTGGTCCGGGGGGCAAAATGCCCCCCCCCTCGGGGAAAATTTTTAATTTAAGGCGCTAAAATAGACTAGAAATTTTAATTCCAGATGATACTTATTACAAAATATAAACTTTTATACCTATACATATAAAACTTGTGTTTAAAACGCTAATAAAAGGATAATAGTATTTATAATAGTTTAATTAAACATGTATGCCTTAACTACTGAACGGGATAATCAATTTTAAATTGAACAACTAAGATAAATTGGTAATTTAAACTACCCGCGTAGCGGCGGAAATTTTGGTTTTTTGACTAATAATGTGCTTTTGGAAGGCATTAGGAAAGTTTCTGTATTAATATTAAAGGAAAAATTTTTTATCTCCCAAAATTAAAAAAAACGTGAGGGTCCCCCCTTACAAAAAAAATCCAGCTTCGCCGGATTTCGGACGCTGGCGGCCGGTCCCCCCCCCCCCCCGCTCTCCCACCCCCCCCCCCCCCCTGGGCACGCCACTGACTATAATGCATTGTGCATTGTGCATTGTGCGTAAGTGTGAACGGGCCTTTATGAGTGCGGCTACTGCGGGCTTAACAAAAATTAACTGAATGCTTAAAAGTTAGAAAAATATGCTGTGGTAATTTTTTTTGCTTTGAATGTATATAAATTATTTCAAAATTTGTAAAAAAATGTTAAATAATTATGTAAAAAAACTATAAATGCAAATTGCAAAAGTTTCGAAAGAAGCGAAGCTCCAAATTATAAAACCCAAATGTTAAAATTCCATTGGACCACAACAAAACGGCATTGACGCCAATGTCATTAGACGCTAAAACGCTTTTATAAATCACACTTGAACATTACGATAGTTCTGCTAAAACATAAAAAAAGCGCGTATAGAAAAAAATAAATTTTTAGGTTTTTCTGAATACAGAAATTATTAAACTCTAGTGTTTTAAAAACCTATACTCTCGTGATTATATAAAACATAATAATAAAACAATTTTTTTTCTTGCTGATAATTATGAAGAAAACGTTGGCATTTCCCACAGTTTCATTATTTTATATAATGTCTAAAAACATTTTGGACGTAAATAAATAATTTTTGCTGAGAAAATATTGCATTAATTATTTAATAGCTTTTATATATACATAGCATACATTTTTGTTGGTAGGATGCAATAAAAATGTTGAATTTTTTAACGTTGTTAAAAAATACAGAATTTCCGTTGTATTTTTTAACGATGTTTTGTTGTATGAAAAATTTATATAGGAAAAATTCATTTATTAAAATTATACCTTTTAACTTTTAATATAATGTTGTATAAAAAATTTAGGAAGAATTTACTTATTAAAATTATACTCTCAACTTTCAATATAAATCAGCCTTTTTTTTAGTTCTTTAAATTTTTTTTAAAGTGTAACTTTAATAACGTTTGCACAACCCTTAGATTTAACATCTCAAGGAGTTTGAATTTAATTTATTGTTTTACAGACAAAAAATTTGTTAAAAAAACAATGGTATAACTCTAGCTGAAATTTTAAATGAAATTAGCCATTTTACGAACCATCACACAGCAATACAAAAAATACTATAACAAATACCAATCGATATCAATAGTATTAAAACTAAAACCCATTACGTTACCAAAATATGTACAAACATGTGGCTTCCTACGTATGAAAACAATTTTTTGATTAGTATTAAAGTAAATTGATTATAAATAAGTTGAGAATAACGAAAAAAAAGATTAAAATATGGTCAAAAAAGTTTTACAACAATAAAAAAATTAACAAATAACGAAAAATTTTTTTATAGCCTTCAACTTTATAAGTAAAACTACAAAAGTTTAACTCATGCAGCAACAAAACATAAACAACAAAAAATAGCTTTATATGACGCTTGTTTTCAAGGTTACTTTGTATCGTACACGACATTGTACAATTTTTAATACTCTTAAACAGAAAAACCTAAACATCAAAATATTATTTTTCATATATAATACTCCCCTAAAACCTTATGTTCAGGATCAAAACTTTTGACAAAAAATAAGATCAAATTTAAAAACAAAACTCCATAAACTTTAGATATACAACAAATCAAAGGTTTCTCCGATGCTGTCCATCTCTTAGTTACATATAGTAGTAAAACACCACAAAAAACCTTAGATATACAAAGAATCATTGGGTTTTCATTTGCTGTATATAGATGCATCAGTTTTCAATAGGGGTAAAGGTAGTGGAAGTAACGTTGGTTCCGTTTCGAAAACTGCAGTCGCACTCGCATGCACCACCGGCACCCAAGTGGAACTGAAGGATCAGGACGAAGTAACTTAGAAGCACCGACACTAGCTAGAATAATTGATTTTAATAGGAGTAAAACTATATTTAATAAAAAACATTGATTTTAATTTTAAAAAAATTAAATAATGGAAAAAATAAAATAAAAGTATTGCAAAAAAAACAAAATAAAAAGATTTTTATGTTTGAAAACAAAAAAAACCCATGATTTCCCAAAGGTATATAAAAACTATCTATATTTGAGGAGACTTTAAGACTGTGTCAACACCACAGTACACTTAAATGAGCAGCATTTTTTCCCACAAAATCGAAAATTTATACTCTTGTGACTATAAAATCATCTATTTATTAAAACCGAACTTTAGCTTATAATCAAAATGTTGATTACGTGAACCCTCGTGAACATGACTGTTTACGCAGGTGAATTTTTTTGTGTTCAAAACAAAATTAGAAAATTTAAACGAAAAAATTTTGCCAAATTTACATTTTTAAACTTACTGTAAGAGTCATCTCCTGAGAGAAAAAAAAATTTGGGAAATTTAAACGAAAATTTTTTTTGCCAAATTTACATTTTTTAGACTTACTGTAAGAATCATCTCCTATGGGAGAAAAAAAAATTGGAAAATTTAAACGAAAATTTTTTACGAAATTTACATTTTTTAGACTTACTGTAAGAATCATCTAATAAAAGACAAAAAAATGGAAAATTTAAACGAAAATTTTTTGCCAATTTTACGTTTTTTTTAGATTTACTGTATGAATCATTTCCTGGGGCCTATTTCATAAAAATTGCTTTTAATTAACTTACAGCTGTAAATTAATAAACGCATATTTTTCTTTTGTACTTTTAATTAAAAAGTATATCAATAAAATTGCGTTTAGAATTTAAAAAATTACATATCTGTAAATTCCGTAAATTCCACAGTTACGTACGTATTTTTTAATTAATAAAATAAAAAAAATGAAATGCGTTTATTAATTTACAATTATAGATATCTTTATGAAATAGGCCCCTGGGGCCTATTTCATAAAGACGTTTGTAAATTTTTATTTTACAAATCTCCGCCTATGTTTTGTAAATTACATGGAGAAGGATAT
>JASAMX010027287.1:0-31503 GCA_030248175.1 Microlaimidae sp. YZB2_3
TTTCTTTCTGGGCGCTCACAGGCAGTAGTTGTTGGAAATCATGTATCAGAATATGTTCCAGTAGGTTCGGGTGTGCCTCCAGGCTCAGTTCTTGGCCCAATCCTTTTTGTGTTATATATAAATGATATTGTTGACTGTATAGAAGGTGCATGTAGTGCTAAGGTTTTTGCTGATGACGGCAAGTTCTATCAAGCATGCAGAACTGATAACATTTTAGATCATTGAAATACATTAGCAAACTTTTGTAATTGGTCCAAAACGTGGCAGCTAAACGTTTCACTGGAAAAATGCCAGGTTTTTTCAGCTGGAAATCAAAAAATACCTAAATGTAATTATTTTTTGAATGGAATCCAAATTAAAAACGTTTCACAAATTTGTGATCTTGGTATTACTGTAACATCTGACTTAAAATTTAGCACTCATTGCTCAGAAGTATCATCTTAATACTAAGAAGTTTTATTTCTAATAATCCATTTTTTTCTCGTTAAGGCGTTTAATGTTTTTGTTAGGCCGATACTTGAATGTAACATTCCTGTATATAACCCATATTTAACATCTGACATCAAAAAACTAGAAAAAGTGTACATAAATATTACATCAAAAGGCTGTGCTTAAGGTGCAACATTCCATTCGAAAACTATCAGTCCAGATTAAAAGCTCTTTTTCTAGAATCTTTAGAAGTGCGTCAAATTAAAGCAGGTATGTATGGTATATAACATTACTCATGAAAATGTTGATGTAAAATTTGAGTAGTTTTTTGTATATGATACTTCCCCATATGCTTTGCGCGGTCATAATTACAAGTTGAAAGCAGTGGAATCATACAAACTGGATTAGATTAACAAGTACACATTTTTGCAACTGATTATATCAATATGGCATAACTTGGACAGTGCTGTTGTAAACTCTCAAACATTATCGACTTTTAAAAAACGTCTTTCAGTAATAAATTTTGATAAATATTGTAAAGTTTTTTTCCCAACTACTTAGGCAGTATGTAAGGAATGTGTATTTTATGTATCTTGGTATATATTTTACAACCTTTACTTGCTTTTTGTCTGTATTTATATTAATTTACTGACAATAAAAACTTATATATATACAGAGAACCCTGGGACCTGCAGCTGCAGCTGAAATCGGTTGCGGTCTCGCCTTTTTCCGTAGATATCTTTCGTTTTGAGGTGATCAGTAAATAGTTGTATGTAACGTTTAAGCCATTTCAAATAGTAAAAAATAAACTCCTTTCAGATTTTTAAAAATCAGAAATCGTGTATAATGGGAACAAAATCAAATAAAAGGAAATGTAATGTCAAAGTATTATCGGAAATTTAGCACCATTTTAAACATATTAAACTATTAGAAAGTGAAGTTTTAAGTGAATTTCTGCAAAAAATTGTCGTTTGTTTTGATTTAAAACTTCCTAATGCCATTCAATTTTAAAGTCTCAGTCTGTCAGCTTACCATTTAAATGGGTTGATTGAATGCATATACAAAAATAAAACAGTTTTGAAATTTGGTAGTGCGATACTAAAATGCTTTAACTAGTCAAATACCACTCTACCTAATACTAATACACGCATTAATTTGGCACACCGCATTTTTAAGAAATATTTCTGTAGTTTTTTTTAGATATATCAGTGGTGTAAGTGTGGGAGTATTTTATGGTATTATTTTCCATATTTCTAACTGAAATTGCACCTACTGAATATAGAGGTTTAATTGGATCTTTGCCCAGTCAAACCGTTCTTTTTGGCACAATTATTTCTGTACTGTTATCAGGTATTGTTTGTTTTTCATTCACTTACACGTAATGTTTTACTTTTTGAAAGGTGTTAGATACATCTCGACATTTGTCTTAAACTAAGCTAATTACAAAAAAACCCATTAAACTGCAATAAATTCCCTTTTCAAACATAAATTAAAGGGACTGTTTAAAAATAATATTCCCTCTGTTGTCTCGTAAAAAAGCTTTTATTGTTAAAAAATAAACACACCATATAGTTACACTGCTCATTTTTTCATAAACATTTAAGCATACCTAGCATTAAGCACAATAATACTTCATCATATAATGATATCCTTTTTTTTCGATATTAATTAGATTTAGGCAAAATTTTTTACCAATCAATAAAACTTAAATTTAAACGTTGGTGGTATTTCATAAATTACAAACATTTGATTTTGGTGTAAAATTTTACAAAGGAATAAAAACCTATGCTTCAGCATACAAATTAATTTTGGCGAACATGCCATTACAATAGAGGTACAATTTTAATAGATTATTTTCATTATAGTAGCATATGTACGCTAACTTATTTTTTACTATAGTAGTTGCGCTTTTTGTTATATTATATTTTTTTGATGGGAATCCATTTCAACGTTTAATAAAATTAGCTTAAATTGCTTAGAACTCCATGTTTTAAAATAAAATTTTTATTCTTTGTAAAGTGATTTCCAGAGAAATTGAATGTTTGTAGCATTTATAAATCAGCGCCTTTATGCTAAATATATACACCTATATGGGTTTAAGGAAAAAAACCACCCGTGGCAAAGGCGAAAAAAAGCACCCGTGAGCAAGACGTAATTAAAGCTCCCGAAAGGATCGCATGACTAATATAGTACAAGCAGCCTTTATTTATTACGTTATCAGTATTTTATATAAAACTTGTTGCTTGGAGTTTTTAAAGATTTTTACGCTATTATTTTATTAACTTCTGCAATAACTTCGCTAAAAGCAAAATGAAAAATAACGATAAGTTTTCACCTAGCATATAATTTACGGGTAAAATACCTTTGAACTTGTTCTATTTTAGAGTATCTTTATTAAGTGACCAAACAGTTGTTTCATACTCTAGCAAAGGTCTCACAAATGTTGTGTAGGCGCGGACTAAAATATTTTTATTTTTTGTTGAAAATACTCGAAAAATTAGTGAGAGTCTGGCAAATGCTTTTTTAGCAATATTATTACAGTGATATGTTGACTTTAAGTTTTTACAGAAAATTATACCTAAGTCTTTAATTTGGTCTACATTTTCAAGAGGTCTTCTATCTAGCTCAAAAATATCATTCTGTAGACTATTTCCAATTGTAAATGTTTTACATTTTTCGTACGCTATTCTCAATTGCCACTTACGAGACCATTTTGCAAAATTATTTAGGGACATTTTACATAATTCATTTCTTACATGTTTTTCTCTAATACTATATAGTTTTGTATCGTCTGCATAAATTCTAGCAGTTGTGCCATTTTCCAAACAAGTCGGCATGTCGTTTATAAATAATAAAAAAAGTAAGGGTCCAATGACACTTCCTTGTGGAACGCCGGAAGTTACAGAAATAAAGCTGGATATTTTATTTTCAATCGATACACATTGTTTTCTATTTGACAAATAATTACTAATCCATGCCAATATCTCAAAATCTATTCCATAACCTTTAAGTTTGATTAAAAGTTTTTCATGTGAAACGCTATCAAAAGCTTTTTGGTAATCTATAAAAACACAATCAATAACTTTTTTTCTATTTAAAGCTAAGGTCCAATCGTTAAGTGTAGTTAGTAGCTGTAAACCTGTGGAGCGCTTGGATAAAAACCCATACTGTTTTTCACTGATTAATTTATGATCACGCAAATAAATTAGCATCTGATCGCAAATTATTGATTCCATTAGCTTACAAGCTATGCAAGTTAAAGAAATCGGCCTGTAATTAGTTTTTAAACTGGCTAAACCTTTTTTGTAAACTGGAATAATTATTGCTTTGCGCCAAGGATTTGGAACAGTACTGCATAGCATGCTTAACTTAAAAAATAAAGCTAATACTTGGGCCATTGTTTCTGAAACGCTTTTCCAGTATATGGGTGGAAAACCATCTGGAAAACAGGTAAGTTTGGACGGAAGTTTTTTCATCTTTTTTTTTACTGTTTTTACAGGAAAACGTATAGTATTAAGATAAACATTTTCAGGCACTTGTTTTGGAAAATCAGGATTAACTTTATCATCCACTGTGAATACACTTCCAAAAAACGCATTTAAAATTTCAGCTTTTTCAAAAGAGTCTACAGCTACACTACCATCATCACGTTTAATAGGTGAAAACTTATCGTTATTTTTCATTTTGCTTTTAGCGAAGTTATTGCAGAAGTTAATAAAATAATAGCGTAAAAATCTTTAAAAACTCTAAGCAACAAGTTTTATATAAAATACTGATAACGTAATAAATAAACGCCGCTTTATGATATTTGTCATGCGCTCCTTTCGGGTGCTTTTTTTCCGCCTTGCGCGCGGGTGCTTTTTTTCGCCTTTGCCACGGGTGGTTTTTTTCCTTAAACCCATATAGGTGTATATATTTAGCATAAAGGCGCTGATTTATAAATGCTACAAACATTCAATTTCTCTGCAAATATTTACAAAGAATAAAAATTCTATTTTAAAACATGGAGTTCTAAGCAATTTAAGCTAATTTTATTAAACGTTGAATGGATTCCCATCAAAAAAATATAATATAACAAAAAAGCGCAACTACTATAGAAAAAATAAGTTAGCGTACATATGCTACTATAATGAAATAGTCTATTAAAATTGTACCTCTATTGTAATGGCATGTTCGCCAAAATTAATTTGTATGCTGTAGCATAGGTTTTCATTCCTTTGTAAAATTTTACACCAAAATCAAATGTTTGTAATTTATGAAATACCACCAACGTTTAAATTTAAGTTTTATTGATTGGTAAAAAATTTTGCCTAAATCAAATTAATATCGAAAAAAGGATATCATTATATGATGAAGTATTATTGTGCTTAATGCTAGGTATGCTTAAATGTTTATGAAAAAATGAGCAGTGTAACTATATGGTGTGTTTATTTTTTAACAATAAAAGCTTTTTTACGAGACAACAGAGGGAATATTATTTTTAAACAGTCCCTTTAATTTATGTTTGAAAAGGGAATTTATTGCAGTTTAATGGGTTTTTTTGTAATTAGCTTAGTTTAAGACAAATGTCGAGATGTATCTAACACCTTTCAAAAAGTAAAACATTACGTGTAAGTGAATGAAAAACAAACAATACCTGATAACAGTACAGAAATAATCGCGCCAAAAAGAACGGTTTGACTGGGCAAAGATCCAATTAAACCTCTATATTCAGTAGGTGCAATTTCAGTTAGAAATATGGGAAGTACTACATAAAATACTCCCACACTTACACCACTGATATATCTAAAAAAAACTACAGAAATATTTCTTTAAAAACGCGGTGTGCCAAATTAATGCGTGTATTAGTATTAGGTAGAGTGGTATTTGACTAGTTAAAGCATTTTAGTATCGCACTACCAAATTTCAAAACTGTTTTATTTTTGTATATGCATTCAATCACCCCATTTAAATGGTAAGCTGACATACTAGACTTTAAAATTGAATGGCATTAGGAAGTTTTAAATAAAACAAACGACAATTTTTTGCAGAAATTCACTTAAAACTTCACTTTCTAATAGTTTAATATGTTTAAAATGGCGCTAAATTTCCGATAATACTTTGACATTACATTTCCTTTTATTTGATTTTGTTCCATTATACACGATTTCTGATTTTTAAAAATCTGAAAGGAGTTTATTTTTTACTATTTGAAATGGCTTAAACGTTACATACAACTATTTACTGATCACCTCAAAACGAAAGATATCTACGGAAAAAGGCGAGACCGCAACCGATTTCAGCTGCAGCTGCAGGTCCCAGGGTTCTCTGTATATATATAAGTTTTTATTGTCAGTAAATTAATATAAATACAGACAAAAAGCAAGTAAAGGTTGTAAAATATATACCAAGATACATAAAATACACATTCCTTACATACTGCCTAAGTAGTTGGGAAAAAAACTTTACAATATTTATCAAAATTTATTACTGAAAGACGTTTTTTAAAAGTCGATAATGTTTGAGAGTTTACAACAGCACTGTCCAAGTTATGCCATATTGATATAATCAGTTGCAAAAATGTGTACTTGTTAATCTAATCCAGTTTGTATGATTCCACTGCTTTCAACTTGTAATTATGACCGCGCAAAGCATATGGGGAAGTATCATATACAAAAAACTACTCAAATTTTACATCAACATTTTCATGAGTAATGTTATATACCATACATACCTGCTTTAATTTGACGCACTTCTAAAGATTCTAGAAAAAGAGCTTTTAATCTGGACTGATAGTTTTCGAATGGAATGTTGCACCTTAAGCACAGCCTTTTGATGTAATATTTATGTACACTTTTTCTAGTTTTTTGATGTCAGATGTTAAATATGGGTTATATACAGGAATGTTACATTCAAGTATCGGCCTAACAAAAACATTAAACGCCTTAACGAGAAAAAAATGGATTATTAGAAATAAAACTTCTTAGTATTAAGATGATACTTCTGAGCAATGAGTGCTAAATTTTAAGTCAGATGTTACAGTAATACCAAGATCACAAATTTGTGAAACGTTTTTAATTTGGATTCCATTCAAAAAATAATTACATTTAGGTATTTTTTGATTTCCAGCTGAAAAAACCTGGCATTTTTCTAGTGAAACGTTTAGCTGCCACGTTTTGGACCAATTACAAAAGTTTGCTAATGTATTTCAATGATCTAAAATGTTATCAGTTCTGCATGCTTGATAGAACTTGCCGTCATCAGCAAAAACCTTAGCACTACATGCACCTTCTATACAGTCAACAATATCATTTATATATAACACAAAAAGGATTGGGCCAAGAACTGAGCCTGGAGGCACACCCGAACCTACTGGAACATATTCTGATACATGATTTCCAACAACTACTGCCTGTGAGCGCCCAGAAAGAAAAGCTTTAATCCATTTAAGAAGTTCAAAACCAATACCGTACCCTCTAATTTAACAAGTAAAGATATATTCTATCAGGGTGAAAATAGATAAGTGATAAAGTAACCACTCGTTCTTTGAGAAAATATCACGTGCAAAGAAACACATGACGCAGCTAAATAATAATTGGTTACACAACCACTGAAAACTTTTTTTTTAATTTTTGTCGCTCACGGGTTTATTGTTTATTTCTTCCTGGCAGAGAGCGGTTACGCCCTTAATTTCAGCCTGGAAGACGTTAGCTTTAATTTAGTGTGGGATACGGTATCAAAAGCTTAAGAAAAGTCTATGTACATATCTGCTGTTTTTTTCCCAAACAATAATGGTAACCATTAGTTGGGAACAAATTTTATGGACATTAAACTTACTTATGTGAGATCTTAACACGTTTTGTTGGTAAATAAAAACAACATAAACTTTTTTGAAAAGTATATAACTAAAATTTTTAAATTTGTTTAATTAAATTTATCCATTTGCATTCTAATATACATTTTTAATTAAAAATTGTTTAATCTTGTGTATTTTTGCCAAATTACAAATTTGCTATTCTAAAACAAGCTTAAAAAAAGGCAAATTTTATTTTAAAAAAATCAGAAAAGATAGAATGGAAGTATACAATTATTGTAAAAACGGTTGACGTTATATATGCACAAACAATTTTATTAGCTAAATTTTTTTAAATTGTTTGTATCTAAGGAGTAAGCATACCATTAAAATTAAAATTAAATATGTAACTTTTTTAACTCAATAAATATTTAAATCTTTTAAAAAATTTTAATATTTAAAACCTAACTGAAAATATTTGTGTCCCATTTGCATTGCCTGCCCTCATTTTATAAACAATAATTTAATTAATGATATTGATGCATTGACCACATGAATAAAAAACATTTAAGTTAGTTCTTCAAAAACTCGAAAGATTACTAAAATTGGCCCTTTTGGTTCTGGCAATTCATGAACTTTCAATATGAAATCCTTACTTCTGAAATTTCGCTTGAGTGAATCTTTTATACTAACTTTTTTTAAATTTTCATTTCAACAATCTAAATCAGATTTACTTCAATGGCTAATGTTTAATAAAACACCCACTTATAATATTTTTACTTACCTTCCTAGTGAAAGCATGGGAAAAGCTTCTGTAGGGCTTGCAATTCCCTGAAATGAATTGCCCAAAATGGTAAGAATAGTGCTCACAAAAAGACCCATTTTCCGACCATACCGCTTTGTAATCAAAGCACCAAAAGGTGCTCCAAACAACATTCCCACCTGAAACATAAAAATACCATACTTTGTATCTAAAAAATATTTTAAAAAACATCTGAAGGTTATTTTAAAATTTTTTAGGTTTTCCTGCGATCTGCATAAATAAGTAAAAAATAGCAAATTATTGCCAACGCAGCATTATCATTCTCCAACAATGTAATTTTGGTGTTAAATTTAAAAAAAAAACAACAGCTAATTATTCACTCCGTACATTAATCATGGGTGGCGCGGGAGCGCCACGGGGCGATTTAGCCCCGTGGCACCGTGCCAACCATAATTAGAGAACGTGGGTAAATTTTGAGATTCATGTTCATCTCCTTCTTCTTATTATTATTCTAACGCTCAATTCTTGAAATCGATATTCCTCCTTCGTTACTGATTGATCAAAAATAAACATGGGCTCATTGGAAAGAAGAAAAAATTACGCAACTTTCATAAGAGCCACTTTTTTTATTTAGGTCCTTGATATCGATTTATTGATCAAAATAATAAATTGAAAAAATAGACAAATAAAAACCCCCAACCGCACAATAACAGCCTTTTGGCAACAATAAGGATTGTACAGAGCAGACAACGAACAACCCCTCATAGAAACCGCACAAAAAAAGCAGACCGGTTTTAATTGGTGGCAGAAACCGAACCAGTTCCCAGCGCCATCTGCTTCAACCGCGCGGAAAACGGTGAAAACAACAGAGTACTTTTTTTAATTCTTGCATTACTAATGACAAAATTAAATCACCTGCTTTATTCTTAGAACATTTTTAAGGCTAGTTGTAATTAGATTATCTTACTAAATTTTGGACATGCCTTAATTTCGGCCATGCCTTAATTTCGGCCACCAATTTAGTGTGTTAGAAAACGGCTTATTTTCAAAACACAAAAAGACCTAGCACAACATTAACTTGATGAATTTTGAATAAAGTGTTTGTGCAAAGTTTTTTATATGTGTTATTCTGCATTATTAACATTTTCATACTAAAAGTGAAATTTTGTGATTTGCTGAATGTTTGCTCTGTGTTTAAACTGCGTAAATTTTAAAATGAAGCAATATATAACTTTAAAATAACTTCTAATTAAGGCTCCAAATTGTTAATTTTCATGTTTTAATATTTTTTTGAAAATATTTTGCAATGCGTTTAATTAACTGCGCAAATTAAGATTCCTTTAATTTCGGCCACCTTAAAACTCACGTGAAAAACCTGTTTAACGCGATTTGCACCATCATGTTTACGGGTGGAGTTACATAACCTATGGTATACTTTTTTGTATTAAATTATAAATAGACCGAAAGGAATTTCTCAAAAATAATATAGAAACACATGAAAAAAGTCAGGTTTTTTTCTTGGCGGAGGGATGCAGTCATATAGTGAACATAGTAGATATCAAAGTTAATGGGGTTTCCCCACTCAACTGACCAGTTACCACGATATACAGTACGATGTTTTAAAAAGTTGTGTAAAGTGAATTAAAACACAATAAAAATGTCAGTTTATTTCTGTTGGCGGAGGGATGCTGTCATCAGAATTACGTACTGTACATCTGTGCGGGTTGAAGTAATGCAACTCGCAATTGACTAGGTTTGAACTGTCAATAAAGTGACATAGGAATTTCTTAAATATTATTGAAATGCAGTAAAAAAGTCAGGTTATTTTCTTGGCGGAAGGATGCAGTCGGTTATTAAATATCAGAGAATGACAAGAAATAGTGTGGAGTAAAACCCCTACTTAACTTTTTTAATGTAATGTTTATGCTTAAAGTTGATAATTTTGGTTTTATGTAATCGTTTTTTTGTGTTAGGCTTTTGTTTTTTTGTTTTTTAAAACATGAAAGGTGGGCGAAATTAAGGCGGATTTTGTTTTTTTTTTGTTATTTTTAGTTTAAAAACATAAAAACACTCAATAGAGTGGATAAAATTTTTACCAGGTTTTTTTAATGTTGGATGGCTGTAACAAAAGCCATTTTATGTTGAAATGTTTTTTCATGCCAAAAAAAATTCAATAAAAACCACGTGTAATTAAAATTAGTGTTTTTTAAGGATTTTACATAATTATTTAAAGTCTTGTTAATACCTATAGAAGTTTGTAAACGGAAAACAATTAAATTATGTGTATCAAGAACAATATCTACGGATAAATTACTTTTAAAATTCTTTATTGTTCGTTTTAGCAATAGTTATAGCCGGTTTTTTCTAGATGGCCGAACTTAATGGCACGCGCCTTAATTTCGGCCACTATAAAAACAAAGTTTAAACCTCCACTGATTTTAAGTGTAACAAAAATGTTTAAATTTTGCACTGAAATAACAAAAATAGCTGTCGTGTGATTTTAGACGTAATATTGGCTTGATTAGAAGAGCCAAAAACTTATTCCCCCAAAAAAATAAAAAAAGTTGGCCGAAATTAAGTCAGGTATCCTACTGTTATTAATTTAATGTGGCACATTGTTTTATTTTTTGAAATAAATAGTATTTTTAGCGAAGCAACTTTTTAGCTTATTTTTTTAAACAATAAACACAAAAATACGTTTTTTTTGTGAAATATCTTATTTTACCGTTTTACAAGCGTCGTAATAGCTGCATATTTCACTTACTTAATACAGACAGCAGTAAGAAGCATTATTGCTGCAAACTCCCAATTGAAATAAAAAATACGGCAATAATTTGCTTCCAAAAATTCCGGTTCAGACTAATTATCACTACAGTAAGCCAAAATTAACTTAAAAAGAAGGCGATTTAAACTCGTCACATTTATTTTGACTTTACTTTTACATGTAAGGAATAGTTAATATTGTCATCTGATACTGTCACGTGACTCATTCTGCAATGTATAGTGAATGAAATTGAAATTGAAATTCATTAAAATAATGAATGTTCACTTTATAATCGTGATATTTCTGCCTTTTTAACACTCATATAAATTTTTTAGTGAAATATTACTGTATTTCACGCGATCTCGTATGCCAAAAATCGCGATTCTCCATACTTAAGAAAACTGTCCGGAGAGACCTTAAGATGTTAAAACTTTTTAGTTTTAATGGAATAAAGTTACTTTTCAACGTTTTAAAATTTAAAAAATACAATTCCAAAGTATTTTACTCCATTGAAAATGATTACCAGCGTCTATATTTTTTTTGTTGGCGCAGCCAGACTCGCAGTGCGAAAATAATCGCGGATAAAGTATTATAGAGTGCAAAAGAAATCACAGTCCCCACTGCAAAAAAACTAACACTATGTTAAAAATTGCAGCGCTGGAAAACTAGCAGAAAATGGCAGATTTTTGCAAGAAAAGTCGAACACTAATTTAAAAGTGCGACTTTTTTCGCAACATTTTGGTAAAAAATTTAGTGTAAAGTCGGAAATTTTCTTGTGTTATATTTTTTGATATTAGTAAGCTTTTAATTAATACCTTATGTAATACAACAGGAAATACTGATATATGACAATCGCGTTTATATAAATTATTTTAAATATAATTTTTTAATCTTTTTTAATAAACTTAAAAAGCCAATTATAATAATAAAAAATAAGTTTTTGTGTTATTAAAACCATTGCAATGAATTCACCTGTTACGTTATTAGATTTTTGTGAATTCGCACAAATTTTTGTATAAACTTACCCAATAAAGACCAATTGTAATTCCCCATATTTTATGTACCAAATGTCGAGTTGCAACAATATTCCAATCAGTTAGAGACTTATTCAGAAACTTTTCCATCGTTGGGCGCGGTATGTTGTACACTGATAATTGATAACCAAGTTGAAAACTTGTTCCCATACAAGACAAAGCAAGTGTAGTCACCAGCCCTTTTGTTGGAGGCATTTTTTTCAGAGTATAAAAACACCTTTATTTGATCTGCAAACATTTGGAAAATTTAAAATTAATGGTTTTTGGTTATCCCGGTAATGAAGGCTCGTGAACCTGCCTCCGGAAGACTGGAGGCAGGTAAAACTGCTTCGGGGACAACTAGGAGGCAGGGTAGAGGCAGGCAAGAGGTAATAAAAACTGCCTAGGACGCCGCTATGAGGCAGGTATAGGAAGCAGGTGCCTCTACCTCATGTTGAAACATATACTAGTTAGGAGGCAGCTAAAACTGCCTCGGATGCAGAGACAGGTCGCAGGCAGGCAGGCAGGCAAACAGGCAGGCAGTCAGGGAGGCAGGCAGGCAGGCAGGCAGGCAGGCAGGCAGGCAGGCAGGCAGGCAGGCAGGCAGGCAGGCAGGCAGGCAGGCAGGCAGGTAGGCAGCTACAATGCAGGTGCCCCTGCCTCATATGTTGAAACAACTACGTGTAGCTAAGGAGGCAGCTAACACTGACTCAAATCCAGGTAGGAGGCAGCAAAATTTGCAATGGAGGATAGATAGGAGGCAGGTAAAAATCTGTTATCCCAATTGAGAAACCCCGTTCTTTCCGAGATAACTCATACTTTATATGCTGTTCCAGTTCCGGTACACGAACATGACTTACATAGAAATAAGATAGTTATGAAAATACAAATCTTATTGAAAAAAATTGCTTAAAACGAACAACAAGGCGATAAATCGCACAGTTTGAAAGTGTTTGCAGGTTTTTTGGTGCTTCAGCGGAAACACTTTGAAAGCGTAAATATTCCGCGATACAACAGACATTGCACATGTGTTTTAAACGTTCATTTTATGTTTTAACACAATTGATAGACTTATCTTAATTTATCCCGCAGATCGTTTTGGTATTTGGTTTTTATTACTATAACCGTAATTAATTTTTAGCAAAAATAAAATTAAAAGATTAATTAAAAGATGAAGTTTATACACTGAAACAGATTATTAAAAATTACTTGGTTGCATAAGATTGTAAAGCTGTTTTATTTCAAATGATATGAGTTTATTGGAATCGTAAAAAAAATGATATTGCTAACGAAACTCGTTTCAGGACAAGTAGTCTTATAATAATATAAGGCAGTAAGAAATAGAGAATATTGTTGTAAATATCATACATACTGGACGCTTCGACAATGCAGGTTAATTGTCATACTCAGCTAATTAAATAAATATATAAAAGTATGAAAATATAATAATGTACCTGATTAATTTTCTTACACATAACATAAAGCTAAAATTATACTAGTGAAGTAATAAATATTAAAAAGAGTGGTAAAATTAATTAATTTAAAAGTACCCTGACATTAAAAAAAGACGGTAAAATATAAAATATAAAACTGTGTTAAACAATGTGAAATCTTTATTTTAAATTTAAAAGAAATTGAAAATAAAAAATTTTTTAGTTTAAAAAATTTATTTGAACTTTTTTAAACTAAAATTTGGAATTCGGGATTAAATTATGGAAATAATTTTTAAAATTTTGAAACACGAAAAAAAAAGAAAATATTGATTTTGTTATGTTAAACAATTAACCAACAAAAAAACCTGTTAACACGATGGTCAAACCCCCCCCCCCCCCTTTTAATTGAAAGTTGATCAGTGTTTATAATATATAATATATAATATATAATATAATAATATAATATTTAACACTGTTCAGTGTTAAAAATCTTCACAGAGTTATGACATTAAAGAATCACTTGAAGCCAATTAGCGCTTGGGAAAAATTGGAGTTCATGTTCATGTTAATGCTGTATGCGCTAATTGGCTAAAAGATACACCTCCGACAACCATTCCCACAGAGCAAAACCTATATGACGTGATCTCGAATACTGTATGGCATTTTGAGAGTTCCTAAAATCCTGACGTGCAAAACAATATTGTGACAAATCCTAGAGATTAGATGTCTTTAAATTAAAACAAAGACGGTGGTTAATTCTATAAAGCAAATTAATAAATAAATAATAATATCAATCAGACGAAATAAATACTCATGAAGATTTATTTCAGTGACCGTGGCCAAAAAGGTTAAAAACAATTATTCTTGCAAAAAAAATGTTTAATCGTTTTAAACAGATTTAAAAACATATTTGTAAACCAAACGAACTATGTTAAACAATGTTAAACAATTAACCAACAAAAAATCTTGTTAAAAAAGTGTTACAAATCTTAGATATAATTAGATATTCGATGTTTTCAGATTAAAACAAAGATGTGGGTTTATTCTAGGAAGCAAATAAATAAATAAATAAATAATATTAATCGGACCAAATAAATACTTATTCAGCGACGCTTGGATACAAGGTTGAAAACAATTAATTTTGCAAAAAAATTTTTTTTAATCCTTTTGAAACAGATTTAAAAATATATTCGGAAACCGGAAAAAGGACTCGGATTCCTACTAAACCGACAACGTGCGAATGCATAATAACCAACTGAGAAATATTAAAACCTGAATATATTTTATTTTTCAACGGAGTTGCAAGAACTGGCCAACTGTCAGAAAGAATTCTATTCAGAAACTGATCATTGCGACGAAATTGAGCGATTTAACAATGTAAATAGTAATTTTTTGCGGGCGCATGATTTTTGTTTTTGTTTATGATCGTCGATAGCCCTATAAAAACGATCACGTCATATGTTAGGCATCAAAATATGTAATAGAAATCGGTTAGAAGCATACATGGGCAAGTTGGTCCGGAATGGGGGGTAGAATCCCAAATTAGGGGAGGCGGTTGAAATTCGAGAAACGCAAAATACCCATATCGTTTTTTTTCCGGAGTACATTTTACCCATATAGTTTTTCGATTTGAGGAAAAAATAGGTAAAAAACGCTAATTTTAGGTCAAAAAGCCCTTTTTATTACATTTTTAAATTTTTTCATGTTTAAAACATTCATTTTGACTTCAAAACTAAGACTTTTTTCTTCATTTTTCCAAAATTGGGGGGGGGGGGTTAACCTTTCCTCCCCACTTCTGAGTGGGGGGGTTAAACTCAGGCAGTAACCGTAAATAAAGCTTTTGGCCGTAATTTTGGCATTGTTTAAAAGTAACTTTAAATAAACACAAAATAATCAAGACCACTATAAATCCTTTACTTTTTAATGGATTCTTAAAAAACACGTTCTGCTGTATTTTCAAAATAAAATTTGACTTTTTTAAACAAGTTATAAAAAGGTATTATAAATTAAAAAAAAAAAACACAAAAGCGGCCGAAATTATAATAAGTTACTATATAAATTTATTAGAATATTTTTTCAAAAAAAAAAGTTTTTAATGGTATACTTATTTTTATTTCATTAAATTCATTTTTTAAGAGGTCGATAAAAAAACAGTGTTTCGTCTTAGTGTTGTTTCACAACAGTAATTACATCAATGCATCAAAATATTGTATTGTGGCAAATCCATTGCGTTTAGCTTTCCCAGTATTTTTATGGATGTTCAATTCAAAAAATCTTAAACATTAAAGGCAGTTTTAATTTATAATTCTAATAAACATAACGATGCATAATGTACCTTTTTATTTCAAATAGACACATTTTTCAGTAGTACGTGAAAATTTGGATTCAGATTTAAATAAACAAAAATTATTAAGAGAATGGCAATTTGGGAATATTTTTTACAGTTAATCATTACTAAAACAATGAGTTATCATGGTTTATTATAACTATAAAACCTCGTAAAATTGCATGGGGCCACAAGAGGACCAATTAAAATTGAGCTATTACGGCGTTTAAAAAAAGGATTGGGTCACATAATTTTTTCAATCCCACCTTTTTACAAAAATTACAAAATCAATGAACTTCAACTGTTAAAAAATTGACATTTCTGTGATAATTTGATTAAATTGATAAACAATCAATAAAATATACGTATTTAATTTTTAATTTTAAACCATTTATTTTTGCTTAATCTTTGGCTCGCTCTGTTTTTATACAGTCAGCTCAATAATGGAAGTCATCGAAGTAAGTAAACTTGTCGTGATTGTAGAGGTTGTGGCACAGTGTCAGAACGTACTAAAAGGTTCTGGATCGCGTCCCTACTATGACACACTATATCATTTGTTGTTTTATTTCTTTATTATTACTTATAATATTTATTTATTATTTCTATAATATTTATTGTCATAACATTTATTGTTCGATAATATTATTATATGTGTGATAATATTATTATATGTAGTATTTGGTTGCGCAGCTGGTGCCAATTAACACAGGTCTTGTCTATTGTGCTTTAAATACAGATGAATAATGCAAAATACAACAAACTTAAATTTTTATTTACGTACAAATAAACTGAAAAATCATAATAAAAATGCTCAAAAAGTTTTAAATCCTATTAAACTGAATTTATATATAGCAAAACAAAGGTATGGCCGAAATAGCCTTTTTTACCAAAATAGTTTGATAGCAGATTCGGCATTTATGGAATTTATAAAAAAACGACTCAAAATGAGATTGAGTATTTTGTATCTAAAGTTATTTTTCAAAGTGGCAAAAATTAAGGCCAAAAAATAAACTCCGGCCAATTCAAAAAATTTAGTAAAAATTAGCAATGAACGTACTCTAAATACAGCTAGATATAGTATCAATGACTTACAGTATTAAATCGAATATTTACCAACACAGCAACTTTAAAGTTTAAGCAAAAAATGTTTAAAATTAAAGACTAAATGCTCTATTTTAACAGTTATTTATGAGATTAATTGCTGGAAGCCTAAAGTTTGAACTCCTGGTTAACGCCTGAGTGACAAGGGATAAGTGTCAACGTGCTCTCTAAGTCTGTACATCGTTAAATTGTGACTTGTAGCTTCTGAATTATCGCGTTATCACTTGTCACTAACCAATTGTCACTTCGGTGTGCACTGGGTCTTAAACTTCGTTGATTTTTTTATATTTGTAGTCAAGAATAAAAAAAATATGCATTTTAATCCTTTTAATTTTTATAAACGTCATAAAAGCACAATGTTAATTCATTGGTCCTCTCATTTGCGTTACAGACAAATTAAATACGAGTTTAGCTAGATATAATTCAACTATTTTTAAAACATTATTAAAACATTGAGCAATTTTAACTGTAAAATCTTAATATAACATGGCCAAAAACTTTCAAAATAACTAAAACAAATTAAATTAAAATTAAAATTTAAATCTTTCAAATTAAAATTTATCCACAGCAAAATAAAGGTGTCGCTGAAATAAAATTTCTTAAAAGTTAAATTATTTTTAAAAATAATGAATAAAAGAATAATTATAAAAGTTTAAACAGTTGTAAACATAACTTTTACCTAAAAATGAATATCGTTTTAAAGTCTTTTACAAACTAAAGTCAAATCTGAGACACTTTGAAAATTAGATTTTTACAAATTTTTAAAAAGTTAAACACAAAATTTACCTGCTTGGAAAAGCACAAAAAATGAAATTTTTACAAATAAAATTTATAATTTAAAATTTTATTAATGTTTAGCCATAATTTTAAAAAAATCCAGAAAAATTCTTTGCGAAATTTATTTTTATCATTGTAAATTAGTGGCTAAAATTAAGACTTAGTCGAAATTAAGTCTTTTTGTTTTATTAGATAAACATTCGTTTTAATGTTATTAAATAAAGTAACAATATTTGATACATTTACCAAATATGGTAAAAATTGACAGAACCAAAAAAGCCTTATACAAACACCATAAAAATTAGCTTAAAAACATCACGTCTTTATGTATTTTGTAAACTCATTTTGTCGTAATTCTTCTAAAGTTTTTAAAATTTTTAAAGGAAGGTATTGCTTAGCATTTTAAACAGGTTTAAATAGTTTATAAAAAAGATACATTAAAAATTTAACGCAATGTTTACTTATAATTTACTTTATGAAGCGATTAATATTCATCTGCCAGGTTTAGGTAAATGCCAAAGTGAAAGTAAATATGCAAAACAGATTAAATTTAAATAACATGAAATCCCTATAGAATAAAATTTTTCCGAAGTATGCAGTTAAAGTTTTTATTGACTAATTGTGTTTTTTTTTTGACAATACGATTGCAGTAATATTAGAAAATTAGAAAATCAAAAAAAAATTTTTGTAGTTCTTACAAGTCTTGTAAGGACAATAGTCCTTACAACATTCCGTGCACGAGCAGCAAAATTCGAACTCACAACAATTATGCAGAGGATATATAAAGTAGTTATATCAATTGATTAGCTATATTAATCATGAAAAATGTTCAAAAAGTTAATTTTGAATTTTTATGGAAATTTTCATATTTAAGCAAAAACACGGATCATCGGATATTTTAAAAATTAATCAGTATTTATTCAATATGTTTTATATTTTTTAGCTTTTAATTAAATCCTACACTATTTTTTTAATTGAAATTAATCATAATGCGTTGACATTTTAAAATAATGCAAAAAGTTTTTAAAATTATACATTGAAAATTTATAGAAAAAAATAATTTTTACAAGCTTTTATTAGGGCGTTTTTAATTTTAATCATTTTTTAAAATGAAATAAAGTTTTAAATGAATTTGGTTTAATTACAAGAAAATACAAGTTTGAACTAACCTGTTTTATTAATGAATTAGGTTTAAACACAAGACAATACTAGTTTAAACTAACTTTTTTAATGCCTGAATGTACATTTATTCAATAGGTTAAACTTTTTTTGAGGTTAAACCAAATTTAGGTGAACTTTAATCTATTATTAATTTGCTAATCATATTCAAAAACGCGGTTAAATTTGTTTTTTGTTAATTATAATTTTTTCTATCAGTTGTTATTAAAAGTGATTAAAAACTAGGAACAAAGAACAAAATACGAACCATAGAAAGACAATATATTGTGCTTGACACGGAAAGCCAATTTTTACAAAAATTATGAAATTTTGTAGTATTTAATGATTCTATTCCAAACGCGTATATATAACTTTTCCAGAGATTAATAATTTGTCAGCGACATGCAATTTTGTAATTTTTTAGTCCAAAAATTTCATATATATATATACATAAATCGTATAACTGAACAAATAGTTAGCTACCAAATTGTAAAATATTTAAAACGAAATGGTGAATTTCGGAAAAAAACTGATTTTTGACAAACCGTTTTACGTCTGCTTAACTTTTCTTAATGCTAAAAAGATGTGAGTCATTATTTAAGTAGGGTTTTAACATTAATTTTCTAAAAGCAAACGATGATTCCTTATATTTTATTTTTGCCTCATTATGCCAACTGGAGTCTGTACAAAAATAATGTACACTAAAAAAACTTCAGGTAAGCATATATGTATTTCGATAATGGTCGATGTATACAAAAATTTTATCAGTGCATCACATAATTTGAACGGCATACATGTACGCTAATAATTTTTTTGTATACATTAACCGCACTGTTTGCGAGAGGCAACGCCTAAAGTTTTTTAAACCCGAAGGCTATCTGAAAGCGACAACTCTAACAAGCCATGGGCTTTTTGCATAAAGTTCGTAAACAGATATTAATTTAACAAATGACCATTTTATTTTTTTGCTTTTTCTTGCAATGATAAGGCGATTTGCAATTTGCTTTTTTAAAAATGTTAATTTTATTTTTTATTTTTTCATTTGCAACAATTTTAACAATAATACAATAAAAAAGAATGAATTGCGAGTATTTTTTAAAAAATATACAGGATCAAAAATAATTAATATAATTTTAAATAAAAATTAAATAAACAGCGCTTAATTTTCATTTGTAAAAAGATTTTGTAAATTTCGGCAATGTTTACGCCATTCCAAATAATTATAAATGGACTGGTTGGCAGTTCTTTAAAATGAGAGTTTGCTTATTTCTAGACCGAAATTAAAGTAAATTTGAAGTTTTAAAATATTATCAAAATTTTAAGGCCATTTGAAACACGCTATATTATTTCAAAGGGTTTCGCTAAAACACTTTTGTTTTTTGATTTGTCGCAACCTCGCGGCATTTCGGTTTATTCCACATAATTTTTGTACAGACTTTTAAAGTTATAATTTTTAAGGCAACCTTTCGACACATCTGGAGTTTTCAAAACCTATTGTACAGTTTATGTCTCTTTTTTTTCTAATTGTTTTTTGTTTTTTGCTTGGTTTGGGGACTTTAGAGCCGAGGGACTTTAGAGCCGGGACTTTAGAGCCGGACCTGGGGACTTTAGAGCCGCAGCAGGGACTTTAGAGCCGAAATGAAAAATGCGTTTGCAAACAATAGTAAAACAACATACATACAAGTAATATTAAAACATTTACATAACAATTGGAGCTAATTATGCAATGCGGTAATGATTATGCGGAATAAATATGCTTCGGGTTTTCTATTGTATATACAAAAGATGACAGTGTATATGGATTTGGCGGGAAAAGAAACTTATTAACTTCCAATTATTGATAAACTTCGAGTGCTTTGATTTGTTTAATAAAAGATTTTTCATGTGAATATAGGGCATGGTTAAGGGTTAAGATTCACGGTTTTTGGTTGTTAAATTGAAACATTTGTTATGATAAATATCAAAAATGTTTTATTTTAGAAAATGTTGCAATAAAAATTTAAGACAAAAAACTTATTTTTCCTAAGCCTAAGCGAAACCTACAAATCAAGATAAAAATCTAAAAAAAGCTTAAAACTATTGAAATTCCTTTACTTTACTGCTTAAATTAAAAAAATATTTATTTCGGAAGATATTATGCCAAAAATATTCTTTCCGGACACCAAAAGGTTTTAAAAGTATTGCAGAAAGCTTTAAAAACTTTTACAACTTAAAATTTGGCTAATTTCAGTAATATATTGTATAAAAATGGCGTAATTTAACCAACATTGACAAAATTTCTTAGGCTCTAAAGTCCCTTAATTTTTTATGAATTTTCTGAACGCAAAAGTTACGTTACGGCTCCAAAGTCCCTCCAATACGGCTCTAAAGTCCCACACTGCGGCTCTAAAGACCCTCGGCTCTAAAGTCCCCTCGCTCCGGCTCTAAAGTCCCGTTACCTTTTTGCTTGGCCGTAAATTCTTTAATAATGGTTTGTAAGGTTTCCCACTAACTAAAAGTGCGACCATTCAATTTTAAAAATATTTAACATAAACTATTAGGCCTAACTCTTATTAAAATCAATATTGATTTCACGTATTTAGGGTAATTGATCAGCCACTTATTTCTTATTTTATTTTTATAGCATTGGATAATCTGTTCAAATAATGTCAGATGTTTAAAGCAAAATGTGTTTTTTTTATTGCTTTTAAAGTTTTTCTACGATTATAAATGGTTTAATAAAGCAACAAAATAGCACATTTTGTAGTAAGAATTTTAAATGATTTCCTGTCGATTCAAAAAATATTAAAACCTGGCTATCTTCGACAGTTTTCTCTTAAAAATATTTTATAAAAAAATTAAATATTGTTTTAAGAACACATATAAAAAAGTTGTACAAAAGTTCTAGCTGTTCTGCTTGCTTACAGGCTTTGCTTTATATGAATACTATTTCTAAGCTTACTTCACCAATCGAGGTTATGAACAAACGGTTTAAATATGCGAAGTTAGCATGGTTATTTAAAGATGCTTAAACTTTCCATGCAAATTCTTGATGTTCTAAACACAGAAGATCAACTGTTATATATTTGTTTGAGCTCTTCAACACCATGAACAAACGAATGTATATATATTCGTTAGTCACCGCACGTTTCAAAAGCGCGTATCTAACTTTTAAAATTTAAAAATTTTTTTTTGACACCCAGGAGTCAGGACAAAGATTCACTTAGGAATTTATTGATTTTTGTTTTTTTTTACATCGTTATGGTGGATACGCCTATTATGCTTCTGTTGTGCTGCCGACGGTTGCCTTTTTTACGACGTGTAGTGAAAAGCGATATACACTCCGCGTTTGACCAGCGATAACAATCTTGAAAAGTTAATTTCGGCCACTTAATGTTTTTAAAAATGAACTAAAAATATGGAAAACTTTTTAAAAAAATTATAATAGTCAACAAATATTAAAAGGTTAAGGGTGACACATTCACACCAGAGTGACAAGTGGCAACGCGTTTCGCTTGAGTTTAAATCAGTACACTGTCATATGTCATTGCGGTTTGAAGACGCTGTCACTTGTCAGACCCGTGAATGTAAAAATAGTTTTTAAAATTTCTTCAATTTCAAAGAGGATAAACATGGAGTGGCAGATTTAACAAAAAAAAAACAGCTCGGAAATCATTTACCGTAACAGACACTTTCCAAAAAAAATATAGTCGTGCTAATTTTTTATAGATGGGAATCGACCAAAATCACGTAAGAATTATTCAGGTGTCGTTATAAAAGGAAGGAACACAGAGCTTTTAAAAAGCTGCTTAAGTGTGCCTTAATTTTAAAAGTTTCTCAAAATTAATAGATTAATAAATTAATAGGTGTGGAATGTTCGTGGTCAACTGTTAAATAACTTCAATTTTTTGTCCGAAAACCGCACAAAAACTACTGAACGTACTATTAAGGCTGGTTCATACTTATGTAAAAACGTCTTTCGGACTTTGTCCAAAGGAATTTTTACATACGTTTATACGCTGTTTTTGTCCTTTGGACTTTGTCCAAAGGACGTTTTTACATAAAAATGAACCAGCCTTTACAGAACTGAAATTGATAAGGAACGACCAATCAGATGCGCGACAACTTTTGTCATACAAAATAGGGTAATTGACTTAAATTCGGCCAGCCTTAATTTCGACCATAGGCTGTTATTTTTGCTATGCGTATTTCGACCATAGGCTGTTATTTTTGCTATGCGTAAAGTAATGAAATGAATTGCATATGGCTAGATAGATGACATGATGATCTATCTAGGTATACGCCGTTCATTTCATAACTTTACGCATGGCAGAAATAACAGCCGGTGGCCGAAATTAAGGCTGGTCGAATTTAAGTCAGTTACCTTAACCCACTTCGTTTTGCACCCTAGTCTTAACGTGACTTTAGTTGATTGAACCAAATGAGCTTATACGGTCCATTGTGCATGCGCATTTACTTTGGTCAGTAAATAGTGTAAAAAACGGAAATTAGTCCGTTGGACCAAACGGGAAATAATCCAAAATTTTAGTCCGGCCCGGTCTTGACCCGTTCCCGATAACAATAATTTGACCAAGCCTGTTACGTATTATGTATTTTATTTTTTGCATTGGTTTTATATGCTTTCATCAATTTATTTATGTTGTTGCGATTAAACGTTTCAAATTTAAGGATAATGTCCTTAAACTTTTTCTAGCAATTATTTGACAATGCTGAGAAAAACAAAAAGTTTCCGAAATATGAACACCTAAATGTTTTATTAACTTTGTCTTTAAAAGCACCTTATTATTAATAATGTAATTATATTTAGAACTCCTAATCTTAGTGCGTATATGTGAGATTTCGCATTTGGTTTTAGCCAAACAGAGCTGCCAATTATTTGACCACTCAGTAACTCTTTGGAGATCACTTTGTAGTTGGGCGTTGGGCTGTTTTTTATCTTTGCCTACAGACAAAAACTAATAAATATATATATATATATATATATATATATATATATATATATATTTTTTTTTTTTATATATATATATATATATATATATATATATATATATATATATATATATCTTTGCATCGTTGGCAAACAGCTTAATTTTTGATTTCTGAACACAATCAGCGATATCATTAAAATATATCAAAAACAAAAATGGAGCAAGTACGGACTTTGTGGGGCAGAACTAATGACTTCATAAAGTGCTGATTTATCGTACTACGGGACTGTTTTGCTGTACCCCTTAGGGATCGTAGTGTCGTAAAACCAATACATATATTTTTTGATCAAAAAATTTGCTTCACTATGTCATTTTTTAGTTTTAATAATGTCGTGTTGTTGTGATTGAAAAAATTTACTCTCCAAACTGTTTTTACACATTAAAATATATTTATGTTTTTGTTATAAGCTTTAGCTCCCTCCTACAGTTAGTGACCTTGCTACATGTGCTTTAGGGTTAGCACTCTTTTTGACATAGATTTTTAACACCTAAGCTTATGTTTCTAAATCGAATTACACTAGTTAAGAGAATTGCGTCTATTTGTCAAAAAACAACCTTGTTTGTTATTTTGGTACGGGGTCTTTAGAGCCTTAAGCAGGGAACTTGGAGCCATCAAAAATTTTTGGGAACTTGGAGCCACGAGCAATCGGAACTTAGAGCCTCTAAAAAAAATTGGTTTGGGGTTAGATTTAGGCTTCGCTTAGGCTTACTTAAACGTTTTAGCGATTTTTATTTTCGTCTCCACCTTCTTATTTTTAGGCTCCAAGTTCCAGCTCTAAGTTCCCAAGTCTCCATCAACCCTTGTTATTTTTTGACAGTTATGATTTTGTTTTGGTGTAAATGTTGTATGCTGATGATGCAAAATAATTCGTCTTCTTTTGCACAAAAAATTTTTTATCAACACCGTTCCTGTTTTATAATAACTAACTAAATTAATCCGTAAGGGCCCGTTCACACCTGATCTCAGTTCCCAGATCCCAGATCCCAGATCCCCAATCCCAGTTCCCAGATCCCAGATCCCAGAAACGGTCTGTTCACACCTGACTGTTTACTGGGATTTAAAACTCACGCGCGCGGAAGTTGTTTTGTTTAATTAACACGCGTAATATCGCGCAATGGTTTTGTTACTTTCTAAAAAGAAAAAAAATGCATTAGTTTTTTCGTTGTTACGTCACCGGCGTTTTAAAGCTCCCTTTGGAAGATGGTGGCTACAATCAATAAATCATAATTATCATCATAATTCTTAGTTCCGCTTCCCGATGGCAGTGCTAGTTGTTTACGATATTTGCAGAAAGAGTTTTTTAGCTAAAACCACCGTTTTTGGGCTCCATCAGCATCAATAACTTGCAAGCTTTCCGCGATTTTAGTCAGAGTATTTTGCTGGAAAATTTTGTCGGTGTGATTTGGATCCCGTTTGTAGTATAATGCAGGATTTTCCTGAACTTTCTGAATCAAACCTTCGTCAAAATCTTCACAAGCAAAATCCATATTGTTTTTATTAATTTATGGTTACAAAAGCGTACGAATAGAAAAAAATTTTTGAAACATTTAATATGTTAAAAGGAATTTTTAATGTGCAAATTAAACAATCAAAAAAACAGCAAAAATTAAGTTTGTTTTTTCTCTTTTTGGGGGATGAGCTAATTAACTCTATTACAGCATTATTTCGTAAAACAATCTGTATGCGTGCATTGAGCGTGTGTCATATGTGCGCGATGACTCCTCTCCGCCCGCTTTCCGTTATTTTTTTCCCAGAAGTTGGAGCGCCGCTCCAAGTCTTTCTGGGACTAGAATTATATGATGCATCTGGGAAACAGGTGTGAACACTTGTTTTTGCTGTTTCTGGGATCTGAAGGATTTTGCATATCAGATAAAATTTAAAAAAATATAACTGTGAAAAGATACAGGGTGTGAAACTTGGAAGTTAAGCTGGAAGTTTTGTGCCAAAATAAAAAGAGAAAATAAAAATCGCTAAAACGTTTAAGTAAGCCTAAGCGAAGCCTAAGTCTAACCCTAAACCAATTTTTTTTTAGAGGCTCTAAGTTCCGATTGCTCGTGGCTCCAAGTTACCAAAATTTTTGGTGGCTCCAAGTTCCCTGCTTTAAGGCTCTAAAGACCCCGTACCAAAATAACAAACAAGGTTGTTTTTTGACAAATAGATGCAATTCTCTTAACTAGTGTAATTTGATTTAAAACATAAGCTTAGGTGTTAAAAATCTATGTCAAAAAGAGTGCTAACCCTAAAGCACATGTAGCAAGGTCACTAACTGTAGGAGGGAGCTAAAGCTTATAACAAAAACATAAATATATTTTAATGTGTAAAAACAGTTTGGAGAGTAAATTTTTTCAATCACAACAACACGACATTATTAAAACTAAAAAATGACATAGTGAAGCAAATTTTTTGATCAAAAAATATATGTATTGGTTTTACGACACTACGATCCCTAAGGGGTACAGCAAAACAGTCCGTAGTACGATAAATCAGCACTTTATGAAGTCATTAGTTCTGCCCCACAAAGTCCGTACTTGCTCCATTTTTGTTTTTGATATATTTTAATGATATCGCTGATTGTGTTCAGAAATCAAAAATTAAGCTGTTTGCCAACGATGCAAAGATATATATATATATATATATATATATATATATATATATATATATTTATTAGTTTTTGTCTGTAGGCAAAGATAAAAAACAGCCCAACGCCCAACTACAAAGTGATCTGCAGAGAGTTGCTGAGTGGTCAAATAATTGGCAGCTCTGTTTGGCTGAAACAAAATGCGAAGTCTTACATATACGCACTAAGATTAGGAGTTCTAAATATAATTACATTATTAATAATAAGGTGCTTTTAAAGACAAAGTTAATAAAACATTTAGGTGTTCATATTTCGGAAACTTTTTGTTTTTCTCAGCATTGTCAAATAATTGCTAGAAAAAGTTTAAGGACATTATCCTTAAATTTGAAACGTTTAATCGCAACAACATAAATAATTTGATGAAAGCATATAAAACCAATGCAAAAAAATAAAATACATAATACGTAACAGGCTTGGTCAAATTATTGTTATCGGGAACGGGTCAAGACCGGGCCGGACCAAAATTTTGGATTATTTCCCGTTTGGTCCAACGGACTAATTTCCGTTTTTTACACTATTTACTGACCAAAGTAAATGCGCATGCACAATGGACCGTATAAGCGCATTTGGTTCAATCAACTAAAGTCACGTTAAGACTAGGGTGCAAAACGAAGTGGGTTAAGGTAACTGACTTAAATTCGGCCAGCCTTAATTTCGGCCACCGGCTGTTATTTCTGCCATGCGTAAAGTTATGAAATGAACGGCGTATACCTTGATAGATCATCATGTCATCTACCTAGCCATATGCAATTCATTTCATTACTTTACGCATAGCAAAAATAACAGCCTATGGTCGAAATTAAGGCTGGCCGAATTTAAGTCAATTACTCTATTTTGTATGACAAAAGTTGTCAAGCATCTGATTGGTCGTTCCTTATCAATTTCAGTTCTGTAAAGGCTGGTTCATTTTTATGTAAAAACGTCCTTTGGACAAAATTTAGAAGGGCAAACGCAGCATAAAAACGTATGTAAAAATTCCTTGGACAAAGTCCAAAAGACGTTTTTTTACATAAGTATGAACCAGCCTTAATAGTACGTTCAGTCGTTTTTGTGCGGTTTTCGGACAAAAAATTGAAGTTATTTAACAGTTGACCACGAACATTCCACACCTATTAATTTATTAATCTATTAATTTTTGAGAAACTTTAAAATTAAGCCACACTTAAGCGGCTTTTTAAAAGCTCTGTGTTCCTTCCTTTATAACGACACCTGAATAATTCTTACGTGATTTTGGACGATTCCCATCTATAAAAAATTAGCACGACTATATTTTGTTGGAAAGTGTCTGTTACGGTAAATGATTTCCGAGCTGTTTTTTTGTTAAATCTGCCACTCCATGTTTATCCTCTTTGAAATTGAAGAGAATTTTTAAAAAAAATATTTTTTACATTCACAGGTTTGACAAGTGACAGCGTCTTTTCAAACCGCAATGACATATGACAGTGTACTGATTTAAACTCGAGCGAAACGCATTGCCGCTTGTTTCACTATACGTGTGAAAAATGTGTCACCTTTAACCTTTTAATATTTGTTGACTTTATAATTTTTTTAAAAAGTTTTCCAATATTTTTAGTTCATTTTTAAAAACGATTAAGTCGGCCGAAATTAACTTTTAAAGATTGTTATTGCTGGTCAAACGCCGGAGTGTTATATCGCTTTTCACTACACGTCGTAAAAAAGGCGACCATCGGCGGCGAGACAGAAGCATAATAGGCGTATCCACCATAACGATGTAAAAAAAAAACAAAAATCAATAAATTCCTAAGTGAATCTTTGTCCTGACTCCTGGGTGTCAAAAAAATTTTTTTTTAATTTTAAAAGTTAGATACGCGCTTTTGAAACGTGCGGTGACTAACGAATATATATACATTCGTTTGTTCATGGTGTTGAAGAGCTCAAACAAATATATAACAGTTGATCTTCTTTGTTTAGAACATCAAGAATTTACATGGAAAGTTTAAGCATTTTTAAATAACCATGCTAACTTTGCATATTTAAACCGTTTGTTCATAACATCGATTGGTTAAGTAAGCTCAGAAATAGTATTCATATAAAGCAAACCATGTAAGCAAGCAGAACAGCTAGAACTTTTGTACAACTTTTTTATATGTGTTCTTAAAACAATATTTAATTTTTTTATAAAATATTTTTAAGAAAACTGTCAAAGATCGCCCGGTTTTAATATTTTTTGAATCGACAGGAAATCATTTTAAAATTCTTACTACAAAATGTATTTTTGTTGTTATAAACCATTTATAATGGTAAAAAAGACTTTTTAAAAGCAATAAAAAAAACACATTTTGCTTTAAACATCTGACATTATTTGAACAGATTATCCAATGCTATAAAAATAAAATAAGAAATACCCTAAATACATAAAATCAATATTGATTTTAATAAGAGTTAGGCCTAATAGTTTATGTTAAATATTTTAAAATTGAATGGTCGCACTTTTAGTTAGTGGGAAACCTTACAAACCATTTTTAAAGAATTTACGGCCAAGCAAAAAGGTAACGGGACTTTAGAGCCGGAGCAAGGGGATATTAGAGCCGAGGGTCTTTAAGGCCGCAGTGTGGGCTTTAGAGCCGTATTGGAGGGCTTTGGAGCCGTAACGTAACTTTTGCGTTAGGAAAATTCATAAAAAATTAAGGGACTTTAGAGCCTAAGAAATTTTGTCAATGTTGGTTAAATTACGCCATTTTTATACAATATATTACTGAAATTAGCCAAATTTTAAGTTGTAAAAGTTTTTAAAGGTTTCTGCAATACTTTTAAAACCTTTTGGTGTCCGGAAAGAATATTTTTGGCATAATATCTCCCGAAATAAATATTTTTTTAATTTAAGGAGTAAAGTATAGGAATTTAATAGTTTTAAGCTTTTTTTAGATTTTTATCTTGATTTGTAGGTTTCGCTTAGGCTAAGGAAAAATAAGTTTTTTGTCTTAAATTTTTATTGCAACATTTTCTAAAATAAATATTTTTGATATTTATATAACAATGTTTAATTTAACAACCAAAAATTTTTTTTTTTTTTATATATAATTATAAAAAATATATATATATTTTTTTTTTTTTTTTTTTTTTTTTTTAAAAAAAGTAACCACAGCAAGTAAAAACAAAAAAACAAATACAAAAAAGAGAGGACATAAACTGTACAATCGGTTTTGAAAAACTATCACAAGTGTGTTTGAAAGGTTGCCTTAAAAATTATAACTTAAAAAGTCTGTACAAAAATTATGTGGACTAAACCGAAATGCCACGAGGTTGCGACAAATCAAAAAACAAAAGTGTTTTAGCGAAGATAATCCCTTTTTTAATAATATAGCGTGTTTCAAATGGCCTTAAAATTTTGATAATATTTTAAAACCTTCAAATTTACCTTAATTTTATCGGTCTAGAAATAAGCAAACTCTCATTTTAAATAACTGCCAACCATCATTTATAATCCTTTGAATGGCGTAAAGCATTTAAAAAAATTTGAAAAATTTATTCCATATAAAGAGTTAACCGCTGTTTGTTGATCTTTTTATTTAAAATTTATATTAATTATTTTTGATCCTGTATATTTTTTAAGAAATACTCGCAATTGGTTTTTTTTTATGGCATTATTGTTAAAATTGATGCAAATGAAAAAATAAAAAATAAAATTAACATTTTTTAAAAAAGCAAATTGCAAATCGTCTTATCATTGCTAAGAAAAAGCAAAGAAATTAAAAATGGTCATTTTGTTTCAATTAATATCTGCTTTGAAAAAGGATTTTATCCAAAAAGCCCATGGCTTGTTCCATTTATCACTTTCAGATAGCCTTCGGCCTTCCCCGAACTTTTTCTAGGCGTTGCCTCTCGCAAACGGTGCGGTTAATGTATACAAAAAATTATTGCAAGCGTACATGTATGCCGTTCAAATTATGTTGATGCTAACTGATAAAATTTTCATATCCATCGACTTTTATCGAAATACATATATGCTTACCTGAAGTTTTTTCACTGTTCATTCTTTTTGTCTACGACTCCAGTTGGCATAATGAGGCAAAAATCTAAAATATAAGAAGAATAATCGTTTGCTTTTAGAAAATTAATGTTAAAACCCTACTTAAATAATGACTCACATCTTTTTAGCATTAGGGGGGGAAAACCAGACGTAAAACGGTTTGTCAAAAATCAGTTTTTTTCCAGAAAATTCACCATTTCAATTTAAATATTTTACAATTTGGTAGCTAACTATTTGTTCAGTTATACGATTTATGTATATATATATATGAAATTTTTGGACTAAAAAATTACAAAATTGCATGTCGCTGACAAATTATTAATCTCTGGAAAAGTTATATATACGCGTTTGGAATAGAATCATTTAAATACTAAAAAACTTCATAATTTTTGTAAAAATTGGCTTTCCGTGTCAAGCACAATATATTGTCTTTCTATGGTTCGTATTTTGTTCTTTGTTCCTAGTTTTTAATCACTTTTAATAACAACTGATAGAAAAAATTATAATTAACAAAAAACAAATTTAACCGCGTTTTTGAATATGATTAGCAAATTAATTGGTGGGTTCAAAGTTCACCTAAATTTGGTTTAACCTCCAAAAAAGTTTAACCTAAATTTGAATAAATGTACATTCAAGCATTAAAAAAGTTTTAGTTTAAACTAGTATTGCTTTGTGTTTTTAAAATTAATTCATTAATAAAACAGGTTAGTTCAAACTTGTATTTTCTTGTAATTCAAACCAAATTCATTTTAAACTTTATTTCATTTTAAAAAAACGAGGAAAATTAAATGCGCCCTAATAAAAGCTTGTAAAAATTATTTTTTTCTATAAATTTTCAATGTATAATTTTAAAAACTTTTTGCATTATTTTAAAATGTCAACGCATTATGATTAATTTCAATTAAAAAAATAGTGTAGGATTTAATTAAAAGCTAAAAAATATAAAACATATTGAATAAATACTGATTAATTTTTCAAAATATCCGATGATCCGTGTTTTTGCTTAAATATGAAAATTTCCATAAAAAATTCAAAATTAACTTTTTGAACATTTTTCATGATTAATATAGCTAATCGATTGATATAAGCTACTTTATATATCCTCTGCATAATTGTTGTGAGTTCGAATTTTGCTGCTCGTGCACGGAATGTTGTAAGGACTATTAGCCCTTACAAGACTTGTAAGAACTACCAAAAATTTTTTTTTGATTTTCTAATTTTCTAATATTACTGCAATCGTATTGTCAAAAAAAAAACACAATTAGTCAATAAAAACTTTAACTGCATACTTCGGAAAAATTTTATTCTATAGAGCAATACGTAAATGAACCAAGTACAGGAACATAGTA
>JASAMX010027288.1:0-17500 GCA_030248175.1 Microlaimidae sp. YZB2_3
TGTGTTAATAAACTCCGCAACATATTTGGTGATGAGTTTTTTTTTGAAACGTTGAGTAAAGTTTTTAATTTATTTGCCTTTTAACGCCATGTATTAAGCAAAAATATGACCTTTAGCAAAACTCAAAAAATTTTGAGAACAAATTTATAACTATAAAACTATAAAACCAACACATACTTATAAAACAAAACATAAAATCACTCAAATACTCGCTTTGTTTGGAAAAAACCTGAACTTTAAGAGAATAATTTTTTTATTCTAATTACATTGTAGTGTAACCAATATATAAAATACAGTTTGATTATAATATCAGTTAGACCCACCACATTGTTATTAAGATAAAATGTTTTTAATTTCAAAATTTTTAACAAGTAACTTTATAGACAAACACACTATTTTCAGAAAAATGATTTTTTAACCTTTTATTGTTTCAGTTTTCCTATAAGGCGCTATATGTTACTTTACCCATTTAAAAGTGTTTACAAACTACCGTTGAAGAGATTAATATAACTTAGTGATGTTTTAGCAGCTCCAAGCTCCGCCGCTCCGCTTTTAGCAGCTCCGGAGTAAATCCCAGTTTCGAAGCTTCTTCCTATTTTGGAATTTATTATTAATTAAAGAGTGGTGCGATAGATTATTTTTCAATTTATTTTGTAAACGAAATTTTTTTTAAAAAACCTATTTAAAGCAATAAAAATAGTCTTAAAATTGCAAATAAAGTGGCTTTTAATGTATTTCAAGCTTAAATAAGCTTAAAGTTGATCACTAAATGGGCGGAGCTATGATATTGGATAATAGGAATGTCTTTAATTAAACACTTTCTGCCTGGGACATATGGTTTACACTAATATTTAAATTAAGCTTTTCAAATAGTGCAATTGCTTGATTAATTTTAAAAGGTCTTACAAAATTTAATAACAAAAATTTTAAATTTTTTATTCAAATATTTGACGGGTTTATTTGTATCACTATGATTTGAATTTTGGTACTTCCCCCTTAAAATTGTTTCAGGTATCTTTTTTTGTGAAATGCTTAGAAATGACTTAGAAATACGCACACGCACCACGACATAATAGACTTTAACGATAATGATTTTCTAAATAAATATCTTTGTAAAAGAAAACATATAGGTTTTTTAACCGGTATTCTTTGTACAACTAACAAGTATTTCTATTATAAATAACTGTTCTGAATCTTAAATGGGACCATAATTTTTTAAAAAAGTTAAATTAAACCCTATTAAAACCATATTTAGCATCATAGCGGTAAATAATGGGGAAGATCCAACGCCCAGCTTTTTTTTCAATACCTAAATTGGTTTATATTAACCAAATACTAAAAGTAACTGTTTAAAAAAAAATCAAAAAACTTCGATTTTTAACATAATCTGCTTTTTTGAATTTGAAGTTTTTGTCCCATCATAAATTAAACAAGTTCTTATAAAATTAAAAAAAAAGAAATTATAGCTGTGAAACCTAATATTTAAATTATGAATAAAAATGTTAATAATAAATTTTTTATAGGGAAGATGAACTACCAGACTTTTTTACCAATTCTGTTTCAATAACTCAACCGTGTTCTCTACTTATAAGGTTTTTTGAAGCATAAGACCGGAAAAACCAACGTTCAAGCGTTAAAAAGTCATTACAAGGAATTCGGAACAGTAGTAAAATTATGAGGAGCCAAAAAATAGATGAAGTTTTAATATATATATATATATATATATATATATATATATATATATATATATATCAACATTAAATTCTGTACAATAATTTAAATTTTTGTACAAATCAACCTTAGCAAGATACGCTCACCTGAAATGCTCTTCCAACTTTAATCATTTTTTAACTGACTTTAGTTTTTTGAGTTAAACCAATACTTACTTAACTAAATTTGCTGCACTATGTTAAAGAACTTTTATATCAGTTTGTATTCAAGAAAACTTTCAATTTAAAATGTTATAACAAAGCAGAGGATTTGTACAGGACATATAAAAGAGCATAGACCAAACTTTTATCGTTGAAAATATAAAAAAAACAATTGTTTTTGTATAAGGCCGTTACCACGCCCTATACGGTGAAGCAAAGCTGAGTCTCAAAAAAGCAAAACTTTTTTTTATAAATAAAGGATAAGAAACGCTTTTAATGTTAGAAAAAGTTTTTTTTTAAATATTTCCTAAAAATTTTAGCGAAATTTACTAGCTCAAATTTTATGACGTCTTAAATCGCGCGTTTTATTGCTATTTTCGCTAAAAAAATTGTTCTGTGATTGATTTTCAGTTTGCAACGCTTACTGCTCATATTGTGTAATATTTTTCTCATAATATTATTTATCATTATTTGCTATCTCTGATATTATTTAGAGCTATCCTCTAGAATAACAATTATTTAAAGGAATGACCCCCGCCTCTTATTCTAAAAAAAATTGTTCAGGATGCCAAAAATTGTCAATAACAAATACCAAACACCACGAGCCGTTTTAATCTATAATTCTTTTGGAAAAATGTCATTATTAAGCTTATAACAAGCTCTAGAAAATCGCAATCGCGATAAACTTAGTGATCGCTGCAAGTCGAGACCTAAATTACAAATACGCTTGATAATTGCAGTTTTTAAATCTCCAATTAATTTTTGTGAACAAAAATCCCATTTAAATTTTAGCTTATACTACAATATCTTCCAGAATCATTACTAATAGAATTTCGTTTTATTTATTATTTATTTTCTATAATAAGTATGTTTTCAAAAAATTTCTAATACAAAAATATGCTTTCAGTATTATGTAACATAACTTTTGCAAAAAATCTGAGTGTAAAGTATATTTTAATGTATTTTAATGTAAATTGCTTTTAATTTTTTAAATTCGTAAAACTGTTCAATTTTTTTTATCGGAATACATTATTTTATTGATCAGCAGCAATATTATTTGGTTTAATACCAAAATAAATTATTTTTTAAAAATAAACTCAAAAAGTTTTTCTTACAATTTTTTTTATTTTAAAGTTTGGGTTTTTTTTTGACGAAAGCTGCTTTCGTAAAAAAAAAACGCAAACTATATAGTTGGAAAGCACCAAAGTTTTAATTATTCAATTTTTTAGGGCTTGGTATAAGTTTTGTAATGAAATTTTCCCGTGTTGTAAGAGTTTTTACATGTCAAAAGACGGCTCGTGGTATATCATATTCATTTTTAGCATTTCAATGAAAAATTTTCTTAAACAAAACTAATTTTTGATCTCTAAAAATTTTTGGGAGGTCGCCTCCTAATTGTGAAAAATAGCCCCAAGATTCAACGCACATGATATATAGCATTTTGCGAAAAAAGACTACATATATTGCAGTAAGCGTTGCAAACTTTATATACGTGCAAACGTTATATCAGGTGTTCCCCAAGGTTCGGTACTTGGACCCTTATTGTTTATTTTATTTATAAATGATTTACCCACTGAGTTAACCGACGTCACCTGCAAGTTATTTGCAGATGACGTCAAGCTTTATAAAGCTAAATCCAAAACTGATGAAAATTCTATATTACAGCCGCCAACTGATGCTTTGATTTCTTGGGCCAATACTTGGCAGCTAAAAATTGCGGTTAATAAATGTGGCATTCTTCACATTGGAAACAAAAATCCCAATAATCCAATTTTGATTGCCGGTAAAGAGCTTGAATCAAAAACTGAAATAAAAGATTTGGGGATATTATTATCCAAAACTCTGAAGTTTTCAGAACATTGTAGTTTCATAACAAAAAAAGCTTTTGCAGTATCAAATATGATTTTCTGTTGCTTTGAAACTAAAAATTTAAATATGCTTCTTAGGGCTTATAAATCTTTTGTACGTCCTATTTTGGAGTACTCTTCCCAAGTTTGGTCACCATATTTGTATAAAAACATAGATTTAGTTGAGAATGTTCAACGTAGTTTCACAAGACGAATTTTTGCTCATTGCGATCTTTCTTCTGGGGCAAATTATTTAACCCGTCTGAAAATTTTAGGGCTTGATCCCTTAGAAACACGTAGAATACGTTTTGATTTATGTACTTGTTACAGCATAATTAATAAATTACAGGACTTGCAATTTTCCAAATTTTATGAATGGGCAATTTTTTTTGGGAAAAATGACCACAAAAAAAAGTTATATGACACCTTTGCCAAAAATGATTTAATGCTTAACTCATTTGCTTGCCGTTCTTCAAAATACTGGAACTGCTTGCCGGAAAGTGTTACCGAAGCTAAAACGCTGGCTCAGTTTAAATTGAAAATCCAAAGTCTTACCTTTAACAAACACACAAAGTTTAATCGACACATGTTAGAAGCCTTTTAGGCTCTTTTGTGTTTCTCTCCTTTTATTCAATGACCAATATGACACAATATAGCCTTTTTTGTGTTTTTTACTTAAACTTTTTTTAAACTGTAATTATTGATTGTACTGTATGTTCATATAAAGTACCTATTACTTACTGCATTTATATATATGTTTAATTTTATATTTTGATGTTACAGTACAATTTTCTGCTGTAGTGCTTATATTGTTTTATAGCGGTTTTGCGAGTAAAAGTATTCTATTCTAAAACTCAAACTCAAATCGCATAACAAATATTTTTTTAAATCGCAAAAACCGCGCTGATTCAGAGATGTAAGAAAAAAGAAGAGAGTAAATTTCGCTCATATTTCCAGGTAATACTCGCAAAAGCTTGTTGTAACAGCATACCAAGGGGCGTTTCTTAAATTTTTTTGCTTTTTTAGACACAGGTTTTTATTCGCTGTATCAGCCGTAGTTATGGCGTCATAAATAAACAATTTTTATAACATTTCAACCGATAACTTTGAGCTATGCTCAAATATGTCTCGTACAACTTTTCTGCTCCGTTATTGACATATTAACGTTTCAGAATTCAGGTTTTGTCGCCGTCCACATCATTTTGAAAAGATTTTGTGACACAATTAAAACATTTTATGCTAAAAATTAACCTCCTTTTTTATTAATAATGACGTATTGAACAATTTTGCCATATCAGGTCTTGCTTCCTGCGATTGCAGTAAAGCTAATGCGACACAAAAAAGCAATATTAATAATGAATTATTGAGTACGAAAAAGAATAATGTTAAAAATAGATGTTTCAAAGATTCAAAAACTGTTAATCAACCGCGACAAGTTTTACCAATATGTGGTATCGTTTTTTAATTATATTTTTAAAAATTACGGTTAAACACAAACCAGACATGATTGGTTTAAAAAATGCTTCCCGCATTTTACACATTGTCAAAAATGCTAAGCAAAAACTTTGATAAAACGGTACAAAAACAGAAAAATCTCAAAACAAGTAAACTTGTTTTTTTTTATAATTTTTTAAAACTGATCTAGGCTACTATAACTCTAAGCTACTAAAACGCATACTATTTTACTTTGCGTTTTCTTTGCATAATTGTTTTGCTATTTGCATGTCTTAATATTTTGTTTCGTGCTTTGTTGTAAAACTCAATTCTATATTTTTATATTTTTTTCATTTCCGCCAAATTTTTAAACAAAAAAACTCCACTAATGGCAAAAAAATGAAAATTCTAAAAACTTTTCTTTTTATTTTTGTTTATTTCTCATAAATTATTAGCATTAGTCTAAACTAAACGCTACTTTTTGTTTTACTCTTTATTGATTTACACTTCTACTACTTTATTGATGGTGTTTATATTATACTTTTCCCGCCTTGCTTACTATTAGGACTTGAAATATCACACATTTTTGCACTTTTATTGCTTCTGAGAAATTTTGCAACAATGGCACAAACAGCAAAATAAATGAAAAAGTGTATCTTTCGATGTGCGTTAATTTTTTATGATTTTAATTGATCCAAGATAGACAAAATATACCATTTTGTTTTATTTTAAGACATGAAATATGACGATTTTTGTGCTTTCTTGATTTTTGAAATATTCTCAAAACAAAAACGCACAAAAGTCAAAATATCTCAAAACAAATCTTTCGATTTTATTAAAATAATTCCTTGTTTAGATATTCCTCTGCCAGAATATGCTTCGCATAATAACATGCTTGCAGAATACAACAGTGACGTAAGTAGTACATATTCTTCCACATCAGAAGCAACTAACTATGAAAGGTTTTGTCATTTACTCCTTTGAAATAAAAAACTAAAAATATATAAAATACGATAGAGTAATGTTGGTATGTAGTACAATGTACTGCAGAGCGATTTGGGGTTTGTTTCCAAAACAAAACCGCTTTAACAACAGCTTATTAAAAATAACGTCAGTTTAACAATTATAATTAAAATGCCATTAACACGTTCTTTAAGACTACACAAACTATTACAAAAATATGGTAAGATAAGCGCAATTTTTTCGCTAAATTAAAACTTACTAAAATAAATTGTAAAAATTTTGAGAACAAGAACTTGAGTCACTGGGTAGAGATTTCAGCGTTGGGATAGTGTCGGGAGGTATGTAGGGAGTGCAAATTTATTTAAAGGTTTAAAAAAGGCAACAAAAAATTTTAGGTATTTATTACTATTTGTAGGAATGAGTTTAACGACATTTAGGTTAACCTAGAATAAAACAACCGCTAAATAAATATAGATAAACTAATTCTGTTAAGAATTAAAACATGCTTCTTTAGGGATACCTGGCTAAACTTCATAATCGAAAAAAATTAAAAGGTTTAAATTAATGTAATTCGTTTTTTGAATTGTAACTTGGTTTTAAAATCGAAAATCTGGAGCCAAAAAATAAAAAAAAATTAAAAAGCTTGAAATCATCAAAACTACACTAAGCCTAATCCTATAGAAATCATCAAAACTACACTAAGCCTAATCCTATAAGTAAATTATAGCTAACTGATTTTACTTGCAGTTTTGAATCGACTATTTAACAAAAAGCAACTAAACACTAAGCAAAAACGGTTGAATATTAAAGAATATTACTATTTTAACAATTAAGATTTAATTGATTTTGGAACAAAAATGTCCATTATTACCGGATAAAATTAACTGTTTTTTGTATATTTTGTGAAAACGTGGGATTAAAAAAATCCGGTGTTTTGATTTGTTTAAAAGGCATATCGCACAATTTTAATTGGTTCTTTTATGTGTCTTATACAATTCTTCGAGGTCAGCTAGATATAATTCAAACATAATTCTGAAGGTCGAAACATGGCGCAGAAACATTGGAATATTGATAAAACTTACCATAGCCTAAACCTGTTTTCATTTTTAAGATCCAAATTTAAATTTTAGCAGTGTTAAGCTAATTTAAAAGTTTAGTTCAATTTAAACTACAAAACTTGCTTTCAAACTTGCATTGGTGTTGAAATGCAATATTTGGATTTTTTAGTGGGTTTTCGCGGATTTTTTATTTCGTTTAAAAAGCTGCTAAGATTTTTTGTGTGGAGGGTGCTGTTTTATTAAAATTATGAACATTCGATTCCTTTGTAAATGACAGTTTTTGTTTTAACTTAAAAAATTTTTGTGTTAAACATATACTGAGCTGATTGAATATTAAATCTGATCATCTTTTTAACCGTCATCTTTTCGTTTTTTTTTAATTAACTAATTAAAAATGAGCGTGGCAAAATTTTTGGTTGCAAAAAAATAACAATGTACGCTCGTTTTTTTTTTGTTTTGTTTTTTTAATGTAAAAGTTATAATGAAAGTATGAAAATTTACAAGCAAATCGAATTTTCGTCGCTTGTATGAAATAACAGCGCCTAGTCAAACTCTCCCCCATAGCTTACAAACCAAAACTTCGTTTAAGTAAGATGTTTTTTCTCATATAAGAATGTATGGAATTTTAAAGAAAATAAACAAATTTTGGCTTGTTCAAGTGATTTTGGCTTATTTAAGTTAAAATCAAATATATGCAGCCGCAAAATGAAATTTTAGCTTATATTAAAATATAATTCATAAAATATTTATACGATTAATATTCATAAGATTTTTAAAATATATTTTGAAGCATGTGTAGAGTTGTGTTACAATTATTTTTAAAAAGTAATTAAAAGGAGTTTTTGACACTTGAGTATGATTTTCAGAAACAACAACAAAAGCAAAAACAGGTGGCCGAAAATTTTAAGCAAAAAATGTTATAAACACTAAAAATATCCCCTAGTGTGCCATATAAATAAGCTGTACTTGTGTAATATTTGTAAATTACTGATATTTTTACTAATATTTACTAATATATCAAACAAATAAAATTCTGTTAAACTTGGAAGTAAAGCTTATTAGCCGGCTTGGGTGTTGTGATAGTTAGGGCTGGTTCATAATTATGACAAAACGTCCTTTGGACAAAGTCCAAAGGACTTTTGTCCTTTGGACTTTGTCCAAAGGACAAAATTTATTTTATTTCCAAATTTTATTGGTTTTTTGCCAGTTCCTTATGTTAAACAGTACTTTATGAGACAGCTGTACAGGTTATATAATATAAAATTCAAGAAATCGTTTACAAAAAATAGTTCTTTGCTGAGTTAACTTATGTTTTGCTGACGTATTGCTTATTTAAAAACGTTTTGTATTTTTCACCCGCTTTTAATTTTTTTGTGTTGATGTGTTAGGGTTCACAAATATATCTAAACTTTGGGTCCAATTATTGGTTTTTTGTCATTTTACTGCAGAACTTTTTTCCCGGTTTCGGTACGGGGTCTTTAGAGCCGCAAGCAGGGAACTTGGAGCCATCGAAAATTTTTGGGAACTTGGAGCCACGAGCAATGGGAACTTGGAGCCTTTCAGAAAAAAATGGTTTATGTTTAAATTTAGGTTTCGCTTAGGCTTAGGTACACGTTTTAGCGATTTTTATTTTTGGCTCCAAGTTCCCTACTTAAGGCTCCAAGTTCCCCACTTACGGCTCCAAGTTCCCTATTTTTGGCTCCAAGTTCCAGCTCCAAGTTCCCTAGGCTCCATCGACCCTAAATCCCGGTTTCTTGCAAAAATTTTTTTTGCTTTATCCTTGTGCTTGGATTTCAAATGATTCTCAGATCCAGATGAGGTAGGATATATTTACCCACAGGTACCTTAGATTTATCCAAAAATCAATAAGATTATGAGTTAAACAGATAATCAAAATAATCCCACACAATATCCAACACAACACACAGTATTTTTTGTTTTTAAAAGTCCACTTGGGGTGGACTTCAAAAAAGAAGATGATGTATTACAATTGTTTTCTTATTTATACCATCTTGTTGGACAATGGAAGCGAGAGAGTCCAAATTTCATTTAATTCAATATTTACTTTAACGGAATTATCATTGCTTTCAAATAGTTTCTTTACTAAAAGATTTTTTAAATTATACACTGGAATAATAATAAATATGATTAATACTTGTTTAAAAAATATATTTTTTTGGTCTTTTTTTAACTTAAAAACTTAAATACATTAAACACTTAAACAAATACTTAAACTCATAAACATTAAATACTTAAAGCTAACGTCTTCCAGACTGAAATTAAGGGCGTAACCGCTCTCCGCCAGGAAGAAATAAACAATAAACCCGTGAGCGAGAAAAATTAAAAAAAAGTTTTCAGTGGTTGTGTAACCAATTATTATTTAGTTGCGTCATGTGTTTCTTTGCACGTGATATTTTCTCAAAGAACGAGTGGTTACTTTACCACTCATCTATTTTCACCCTGATAGAATTCATCTTTAAATACTTAAATGCATTGTACTTAAAAAAGCAAACAACCAAACAGATTTTTGTTTTATTTGAACTAAAAAAACAATACAAATTTGTCTTATATATGACTAATCTTAGCTGCCTAAAATATTTTCTTTGCCAAATCGGATTACCACAAGTAGATCACGTGACTTGACACTCGTACTTTTTAAAGTGCTTTCAAATTAATTAAAAAAATTGCGGTAAAAAGTTTGAGTAAGAGTAAAATCTGAAATTTCAAAATTCAAGTAAGAGTAAAAGTAAAAGCAATTCAAATTTTGAAAGTCAAATTGTCAGTGACTTATTAAATACTTAACAAAACTGAGGGGAGTGGCTCAATACCCAATACCCAAAAGTAAAAGTAATTCAAAATCGAATTATTTATTAGCTTAAGTAAAAGTTTTTTAGAACCCTAAATTCTGTGCAAAAATGATGTGGACTAAAACAAACTTCAGGTTAGCATATCTCACTAACGGTGCGATTGATGTATGCCATTTAAAATTAACGACACATCACAATATTTATCGTCTAAATTTACCTTTTTGTTCGTGAAATATATCCACCTAAAATTTTTTTTAGTCCACATCCTTTTTGTACAAACCTTAGTTCAGCTAATACGGTAACCAAGTCAGCCAACCTGCTTAATCTGCCACCAAATTTGGATTGCTAAAAAACACCACAATTTGTTTTTAATAAAAACGAATTGTCTTGTTATGACAAGACAATTATTGTCATTACTCCACAAAAACGTAGCTATCGAGTTAAAATCAATGCTACATTAAGTTTACAGTATCTATGTTTTTAAAGATCAAAAATTAATTCCAAGTTATTTATGGACAATTATAACTCATTGTGTAAAGGTCTATTACATACTTATGACAAAACGTCCTTTGGACAAACTGCAAAGGACAAAGGTGTTGGACTTTGTCCAAAGGACAAAGTCCAAAAGGAAAAGTGAAGGACTTTGTCGAAAGGACAAAGTCCAAAGGGAAAGGTCCAAAGGACAACATTGTTTAATTATTCTTTATTCCTTTGGACTTTGCCCTTTGATTTTTGTCCTTTGGACGAAAGGAGACGATATGATGACGTTCATACTTCGTCCAAAGGACAAAGTCCAAAGGACGTTTTGGCTTGTAGAAGGACGTTTTGGTTTGTCCTTTGGACTTTGTCCAGAAGGACGTTTTGTCATAAGAATGAATAGACCTTTAGAGTAACGATAAATATACTAATCGCAATGGATGCATCAGGATTTTAAGGACCCTGAAAATGTCATATAGTATTCGTGATCACGTAATATCTGTTTTGCTTTGTGGGAATGGTTGTAGGAGGAGCTAATAGAAGCACTTTTAGCCAATTAGTGCTGTGAAAATCCCTAACGGATGAAAATCTTCTTTTTTCATACGCACTAATTAGCGTAAAGTGATTCTAATACGTTATAACTCTGTAAATAATATTAACACTAAACAATTTCCGTTTAAATGGGAGGGTTTTGACTATCGTGGCCGCTCACCGAACTGTCTCCACGTTGGCTTTTATTGGTTTGAAATCGAGATTTGGCAGACGGAGTCGCAGGTCCCAGTAATTTTTGGTTACTATTCCCTAAATTAAATAAAATTGCCAAATTAAACCAAATTTGGATTTTTTTAATTAATTGCAATAAAAACCGATTACACACTATGAAAATCTTCATACAAACTTGCAGTTCGGAAGCGATCTTTATAAAATATCAAACATAACTTACTCAAAATAGCTTACAAAGATCTATCTGATAGATATAATTATACTATATTTCATTTGAATAGAAGTGACAATCACTAATTTTTATACTAAATAAATTGTTTAAACGGTTCAAAAAGACAACGCATTGTAATAATTTTGTGTTTCGTCGAACTTTAAACGGTTCCATGTAATTTTAAAAGCGTAATAAATTTTTTTACATTTTTAGTTTTAGTAAAAATGAAGTTTTTGTAAAAAAAATTCGGACAATAAAATTAATCGACCTTTAATTCTGTTAATAAGCCTATGCAAAACCTAAAAAATAAACTAAATTGATTGTTACTCAATAAATCCAAATGTAAAATTGCCCGATTTTCTGTTTCCCAGAATTTCAATAGTCGAAGATCATTTTTACATAAAATCTTTTTTCGATAGAAAATTTTTTGGAAACTTTTACAAACAGGAAAATATGAAATTTTAACTTTTTTCTGTGGCGAAAAAATTTTTAAAAAAAATTTTAAAAAATTCGCTCGCATCCCCGTGTCCCTGTGTGCTGCGCCATTGCAGTTCGATTTTGCTGGATAAAATTTGTTAACACAGAGACTGTTTAACTTAAACAAAGTTTTGTGCATTTAACATAAAAGTCCACAAAATTTTTTTAGATTGTACAGATAGTTTTGAGATCATTTTAATATACTGATAAAAAATTAAAATGATTTTTTTAATAAATCTTAAATTTATTTTACTACACTGATAGCTTAAACAATTTATGACAATAAAACATCTAATTTTTCCTGAAGTAACACTACAAATCGTCGTTACTACGGCGAAATGAGCCACAGTTCGTATAAAATATGTGTGGCTGTGACTGATTTCAAATTTAAAACAGGGAACTATTACCTACAGAATGAGTCACAGTCATGTGTATTTTATAATGACAGTGGCTCAGTTTGCCATAGTCACGACGAAATACAGCTGATAACAAACGCGTTTTTACGACCAAAAACATCTTGATTTTGACTGCTAACAAATCCTCGTTAATACGGCAAAATGAGCTAGAGTTCGTATAAAATATATGTGCCTGTGACTCATTTTAAATTTAAAACAGGACCCTATTAATCACAGAATGAGTCATAGTCACATCTATTTTATAATGACAGTGGCTCATTTTGCCTTAGTAATGACGAAATTCAAGCGTTTGTATTTTGCTTCTCAATCGGCTGTTAACAATGATTCGAAAATCACTCAAAATTTTTATCATTGCAGTACAAATAATGCATTAATTTTTTTATACTTACAAATCGTCATTTCACTCCATTTATTTTCTAGAGAAGATTATAGAAAATAAAAAAAATATATCGCAGTTTTTAAATAACAAAATAAAACATTTTTTTAAATTAAATTTCATTTCTTTGAACCACAAAATTTGAACCACAAAATGTCTATTGTAGTTTGTTAGAGTAACCATAGCAATGAAGTACCGTTGGGTCTAGGGGTGTGCATTGCCTAGAAATTTCACTTTAGCCGCGCCTTAGCTTTAGTACTAAAGGTCAAATATCACTTTAACCATAGCTTTAGTACTAAGCCTAAAAAAGCTTAAGTACCAAAGCATTTTAGCCTTAGGTTTTGCCATACGAACATGTTAAAAATTTAATAACTATCCATTTTTAAGGCAATTGCCAAATTTACGGTAAAAAACTCCTTATTAAAATGCTTTTAACGTTTATTGTATCCGATTTTTTTATTTTATTTTTAGGTTCAATTGTACATTTTAAATTTTTTCTTGTACATTTTAAACTTAAGAGTTAGTTAGTCGTTAAAAATCGTGGAATATTAAAAATAACTACATTCTGGAAAAAACCATAGATGTTTTTGGTAGGGGTCCTCTAGAGGGGTGAAAACTGTTTGAAAATAATAATAGGCTTTTAAATTTTGGAAAATGATGATTTTTGACTGAGAAACAATCGATTGTTTGTAAAGTGCCAAAATTAAATGCACACATTTAATTTCGGCAATTTTTTATTTTTTAAAAAACTGATTTAATTAAGTAAAAAACTACTTTCGTACAATGAAACTTTTGTGACGCAACGCAGTATCGTGAAAGCTTCAAAATGAGCTATTAAACATGAAAATCGGGCCATACAGTGAAAAGTTACATCGGAAAAACAAAAAAAGAGCCGAAATTAAATGCACTACCCAACTTACTGGACTTTTTGACGATCGCGAAATGAGAAAGACGATTTAATCATATGAATTAGCAAAGTTTGGAAAAAATTTACTGAGATAAATATTGTAAAAAAGTTATTTAAGTGTTTGTAAGATATGCTTCCTTTTCAGTGCACATAATTTGGCACTAAACACCACTAAAAATGACGAATTGTGATTTAAAATTAAATAAAATAATAAATGTTTTAAAAATACTTGAAGGTGCGGTGCGAGTCAAACTTTTTGCCTTCGATTTTGATAATTTTTGTAAGAACTTCACCCCTTCCCCCAATAGCGCACAAAAATTTTTACAACAAAATATCTCCAATGGTTCAAGAGTTATGACCCCCCAAAAATGGCGTTTTTTGACAATTCTGTGCGTAAAAGATTGCTCAATAGGTATTACGATTTACGTTACAAGTTATGTACTAAAAAAGCGGCTATTTTCTACTTTAATTTGATACCTTTATCGTTAAGATTGGTGCAATATTTGTCGAAATATTGCGTTTCCGGTACAAAAAGCCCGCGATTTTTTTCGTTAAAAACACCAAACGATGGCAGTGATTTTATGAAGTTTGCCCAACCTTTTTTTTCTTTACTTCGAGACTTTTTTAGCGACAAAATCGGGGGTTTTTTGTACAAAAAACGCAATATCTAGATAAATACTGCACCAATTTTTGCGATAAAGGTATAAAAATAAAGTAGAAAATAGCCGCTTTCCTCGAGTGCATAATTTGTAACTTAAATCGTTAAACCCATTGAGCAATCTTTCACGTACGGAATTGTAGAAAAACGCCATTTTTGGGGGTACTGGAGATATTTTGTTGAAAAATTTTTGTGGGCTATTGGGCAGGGGTAAGGTTTTCACAAAAATTATCAAAATCAAAGACAACAAGTTGGACTCCGTCCAGCACTTTTAAGTATGATTTAACAATTAAAAGTTTTTCTAAACGCCAATATTTTGGTTTCATAAAATATTTTAAGAAATTATAATAAATTAGAAACTGCGTCACAAATCAAAGGAAATATTAAAACATAATAACACTTTAATATCATGAAAATTATATTCTTGGTTAGTTGAAAACACTGGAAATATATTTTTGATTTGTTATTTTCTTGGCCAAAGCTAACGTTTTGCCAGGCCTATTCCTTTTTCCAAGCTTTTGCCAGCTAATTTTTGTTTTGCCGCGCCTTAGCTTTAGTACTATAGCACTTTAACTTTAGCATTAGTAGCAATAACACCCGTAGTTGGATCGTAACTTCTAAAAACCTATTTTCTTTAATTTAAAATTTAAATTGAAAATTTAAACCAACAGTACTGGTTTGAAACAAGCACTGACCTATTATGAAGGAAGTGGCGGTTCGTGGATCAAATTTTAATAGTAACGGGCGTAGGGGATGACTATTTTTTTAAGTATAAAGCTTTTTCCATAGCCAAACAGACCGTAACGAAATATTATTGATTTTGTAATCATTACTTACCAGGTTTTCTTTTCTTTTTCGTGTTTATTTGTCTAAAAATAATAAAATTTAATGAAGAAAATAAATAATATAACACTGTAATGGTTATTAAAGTTTAATTTTATTTACCGTAGTCAAACTGCGCTTGTCTCCATCCATTGTCTTAGCCTCAATAAGCACTATTATACCATAGAATGTCTTTTGTATAAAATATTATAAGATACTTCGCATATATGCCCTGCCAAGAATAACTGACTTAAATTTGACAAGGCTTAATATCTGTCACCGGTTGATATTTTTGTCATCCACATTTTGAGTAAATGAACTGCTTATGGCTAAATAGATCGTCATGTAATCTATCTAGCCATTTGCAGTTCATTTCATTGCTTTGCGCCGGGAAAAAATAACAGCCGACGGCTGAAATTGAGGCTGACCGAATTTAAGTCTATTAACCTAAATTAAATATTATATGGTAAAACTGGCGTATATTTTTACTATATTCAAGTACGATCGTTAACCCAAGTCGCGCGTATGTTACTGTAAAACGCTCAGATGTTAATTTAGATTTATGTTAAAACGAGTCAGGCGGAGTGAAAATGATAATTGTAATTTGTATTTCCATTAAGTCTTACTTTTAGTTTTACTTTACTTGAATAAAAAGTTTGACCTTTACTTTTATTTTATTTTACTGAAATTGAAAAATCACGAATTACTTTTTACAAAACTAATTTTTAAACTCCTATCGTCAGTTCCTTTTAACTATAAAAATATAAACTGTTATCAATATTCAATTTACTTTTATTTTTACTTATAAAAATCCAAAATCATTACTTTTTACAAAACTAATTTCTAAACTCCTATCGTCAGTTCTCTTTAACTACAAAAATATAAACTGTTATCAATATTAAATTCAGTTTAGGAAATTTATAATTTTTAATCTTCTTACAAACATTGGCTATAGACGATCTGGAGGCGTTAGAACTTTACCAGAGCTTAAAGCTTTTTTTATAGCTGAAGTGGGCCGGCGATGGATATTCCATATTGCCGCCTACCACCCTATATCAGCACTGTTGTTGATGTAGAATGTTAGTCAAGACCCCACCCTTATCAGGGGATAAACAGGGGATGTTAGAATATTCGCCTAAATTTATCTTACGTTTTGGCTATTCTCTTTGGTCGTATAAGTTCATAATAACACCACCACCAATATTAGTAAATTTTTGCATTTATATGTATGTATTTATTTATGGCGGATATGTTTATGACTATGCCAATTGGCGCTCATAAGCCGTTTTTAAGATATTGAAGAGAGAGTTCAGGAAGCATTTGAGCTTAATTTTTAAGCTTAATTAATTACATATATATTTTTATTCAAAATTTCAGTTGCAGCATTAAACAAAATTTTAAAATTAAGTTTTCAATTTGTATAAAGTAGAGCAGTTTTCTGTTCATACTCTGGGACGTCCATGGCTTTGCAAAAAAACTTTGAATTGAAATAAAAAACTGCAGACAAGTCCATTTTGACAGTTTATTGTTGTCAAAAAATTAAACAAGAAAGTTCAAATTTGTGTCGTTAAAAACGTATATTTAAAAAAAATCCCTTCTAAAGTTATAGTCAAAAATCGGTAAAAATCGCAATTTCTTATGGGGGGTTTTGAACTCCTTATTTAATATCTCGAAAACGGTTATTCAGTGCCAACTTTCATGGTAATGTTTAAATGCGGGACTATCAATAACATATATTTTTATGCAAAATTTCAGTGAATGTTGTGGTGGTGTAATAGTGTACTTGTACCTTTTCTTTTTGCTGGAATTTCCTTTGCTGGATGTTTGGCTTCTGTTTTTACTTCCGGATGCGAGCACACTTGAAGGACTAAAAGATTAAATATTTTAAATTTTAAGCGGGTGAAATAACTTTAAAAAAACAATGTACACGCTGTTTGCAAATCTTCTATTTGAAACGTTGTTAAGTGACAAATACGCCTTAAATTCAGCCCATGAGAATTTAAGAGTTTACGATGCCAATTCGTTTTTAGAAATAAACGCCAAACAAAAACTCTAGCCTTTCCGCAGCGCTCGGTTGCCCGGATCTTTTTAACTTTTTTTCGTTTTGACTTTAACGAGCAATGCTAACCCGAATATCAATCATTTTAACCGGAAATAATGGGTTCTTTACACTAATTTTTTATTCACTTAAAATATTGGTCAAATTTGGAAAGCAAAAATCAAGTCTAAATTTAAGGCTATTCTTAAAAATTTTTCCCGCTGACAATCAAATCAAATTACCGGACGAGTTATGAATTTTTTACTTAGTGAAATATGTATGTATAAAAACCTTTTTTTCTCTCCGTAATTTTCGATGAACACAATTAATTTAAAGATAAACACTTCCATCCATTTGATCGGGTGAAATCGATTTGAAAACATTTTCTTGTTTTTAGCCTCATTTTTTAATCCGT